>PVPY01000518.1:0-108316 GCA_002982035.1 Fusarium algeriense
GGGTAGTCCTGAGGAAGGGACCTCAGGAATACCACTCGGCCCCTGAAGCGGAGTTAGTATTATGATATAGATTTGGTGTTCAAGACATAGAACGTACCTGCAACCCCGGTAGTGCAGTAGTGGAGGCCCTTGAGGTTGGCAGCAGAGTCGACGAGGTAGCAAGAGGCAAGGACGTTGACCTTCTGGACAGCGGCCTCGCCGTAATTACTACTATAATTCAAATTCTGATTATTCATTGGCGCCATTGCTAAAGATGATTCCTGGTTATCGACTAGAGTTGATATAGTTGAATAAGGGTCGAGGTGGTTGATCGACGGAAGTTGGTTGTTAACGTGTGGTGAGGTGACTTGTGAGACCAGTGGGTTATAAATCCTTTTAAAGAATTTGTGAGTTGTTTGTTTTGAGGCGAACTTGGAGTAGTAAGGTGTGGAGACGTGCGAGGGCGTTTGCGATGGTGTTTTAGAAACTCGTGGAGAATGTCTTGGATGCGTTGTGAGTGTAGATGTAGACCTAAGATCTGTCTGGTGTTTGGGCAGCGGTGAGGTTAAGTAAGAACGAGGAAGGAGAGGTGGTGACTTCGGGGCGCTCGGGCGGAAGCAACAGTGCGTTTTGGGTGGACCCCCTCACCTGAGGCTCTGGAATTTTGTGCACAGGCAGTCCACAGTGGGGGAAGAGATTGCCACAATTGCAGGACACCCAGTTGGCCAAGTACAGTGCGATTATCTTATCTTGGCAACCGCTGATGTGAGCCTAGCCCAAGCCAACCAAATCCAAGAAACGGAAAGAATAATCTGGGCTGCTCGTTAATTTCGTCATTTGGGGTCACATGATCAGACTCGAAGAGATTCACTGTCAAAGGAATTGACTTAAGTTCATGATAATGACGATCAATATTTTTAACTCATTCTTTGCAATATGAATCATTTTTAACAATCACAGCCAAGCATTCTTTCGACTTAGCGTACAGTCTCGCACTAATGCGAACGCCTCCGCAGCACATGGCCAAGTCTACTGGTTGATAGACGCCAGCTGGCAACAGAGTAACGATAGCAACAGATTGGTGGTGCAGGGCTGGAACTGTGCCGAGTGAAACTCAATGCTACAGAGAAATCTGCCTAGCGTATCCCATCGGAAGAGTGGTTTGGCTGATTTGTCCATCAACTTGAGTTTGTACCAGGCAAGACCAGGCCAGTGGCATACACTAAGCTCCTCAGGTCGTATGTATATTACTGATTACTAGGATGCTCTATCACAGCAATGAATTAACTTTGGTCGTCTAGATTGTTCTTGAGTTCTCTCATCCAACTAGGCTGTTAGACACTACAGTTCTTCTTGGTTGCACAGCACCGTTACACACAACGTTTCTACAATTGTCTCACGCAGATCATAGAATGTGTCAGCCACCACTCATATCGGAAGAGTCTAGAATCCCCTGCAATCATCTCACAGCAAGAGTCTCTCAAGCGCTTACACAACAGCCTTTTCGCCTCGATTTCGCTTTCTACCGCAAAACAATTACTGTATTTAGTTATGGATGTTGCCGCTGTGCCACAATTGTCAACGACAGACACATTGTGTGTGTATTTTGCATGATACCGGCTCCGTTGCAGCTTTTTGTTACCCACAAACACAGTTTATCTGATCAAAACCTCCACATTATATCACCTGATTAGATCATGATTATGTGATCCAACTCAATTAATATCTCAATATTCATGATTCTCTTCTCACCCATTAATAAACGAAGAAAATGAATCTAAGACACTTTCTTGGTCAAACTCTACGCATGTGCATCTCCGAACAGGCTTATTAACCCCCCTTCTGTCGTGTAAGTTGATTGGTGGATGTGCTAGGTTCCCAAAGATGGTGGTGCTACTACCCAACCCCGCGTTTTGCTTCTATCGGGAATGCATCCGGACCGACACCATCACCAGAACATCCATGTCTGGATGCATTTCTTGCTGCAGCCAGAGACATGATCAACACTAAACATACTCAATTCGACCCTCCTTGGCGTTGATGGGGCGCATAATATTCCTCACGAGACCAATGGCATGTGGGGACAGTCCAACAGAATCAACGCTCATGAGCTGACAACATGGAGAAATAGCGTTTTCGTTAGAGCCATTTTACACCCGAATAGGCCATAGCTCAACTCAATTATATGACCCAGTAACAACCAAACGCCTTGGTTGGAGGAATATAGCATCCGTGGTACTCCCTTCATGCTCGAGCCGCCGTTGACTAGTAAGTCATATCATCATCTGTCTGTCCGTCTATACGCATCATTGTGCCATGCTATCTATTCTCAACCGTCTTCAAATCCTCAACTGCTCAGTCAACTCAAATTGCCATACCTCGGCAAACCTGATCGATCCCTATCAATCTCTCTGCCTTGACGTAAATAGAAAGGGAAGACCACAGCCAAATGACAATAATATAGTCTGAACAACCAGCCAAAAACAACATTAATACTATCATACAGTTTACTCCACATCTCCCGCACCACATATGTACTATCCTGGACATGTATTCCAATACAACCTCTGGTTTCATCCCATCATCCATGTCGTGCACTGAGGCTCGCAAATGCATCTGGACTATGTCGACCATTTGTCCAAGCAAGGTCGAGGCCAAGATTCATACTCTCTCTGCTCCTTGCAGCAAACGGGTCTGAAGTGGTCGCAACATTTGTGTTAGTAACCGCACCAGAAGAAGGCGCACCACTCATGAACGGGTTTGTGCTTGATGATAGAGGCTGGGATACACTGTGCTGCTGCTGCGCAGGAGCCATTGACGTTTGCATGGTTTGGTTTTCTGGAATGGGTGGCTGCTTAGAATATTGTGCAGCCTGCTGAATCTGGTATGAAGGCTGGGCCAAGTCCGCACTTGGCTGCTGTTGTGTCGTTTGAGGATAGTTGTTGAAAAGAGCCATGATTGAGGCTTTGTCTGGCCTCGGGGGCTGATAAAACTGCGGTTGCTGTTGTAACACTTGTGGCTGCTGTCCATAGAACTGTTGTCCGGGCTGCTGTTGGGCAAAAGGATTGTGACTCGCTTGAGGCTGGCTCTGCATCTGCTGTACGACAGGTTGCTGCCCAAACACTTGTTGACCTGTTTGTGCCACAGGCTGGACAACATTTGCGAAAAACGGGTTCGTGGCGGTTTCGGGAGGGCTTAAAGGAGCCGGGCTCTGATACACCGCAGATCCCTGATAAACAGACGAGTTTTGGAACGAACTCTGCGTTTGCTCTGGGATCTGACCAAGGCTGGGCGATGCGATTCGAGTTGGGGATCGAGTAAATGGGTTGTATCCCGCAGATACCTGGTTGATGTTGACTTGGGGGAACGGATTGGGCCCTTGTTGCTGCTGTTGCTGGACTGCGCCCGCGGTGTTGGCTAAAAAGGGATTGTATCCCGTCGCCTGCGCTTGAACCGGCTGGGGGTATGTCATGTTGCTACTGAAGCCTAGACTCGAGAAACCGCTTGGTGTAGTCGGTGCTGAAGGGGCTACCTGCTGGTATCCTGCTACCTGCGGTGCAGGTCCTCCGGTGTGGTGAGGAAACAGGGGTTGTTGAGGCGAGAGGGACATATTCTGGAATGCCTGGTTGAACGCATCTGTCGGTTGTTGCTGTTGGGAGGTGGGTGCTCCAAATGGGTTTGTCTGGCCGTATGGGTTCCGGTTATGAAGACTCCCTGTCGACTGTGCTGTCTGGGGTTGAGCCGTTCCTAGGTTATCAAAGGGATTTGTCGAAACACTTGATGGAGTAGTGGGACGATCCGTGGCTGAACGTGAGGGAACAGTAAGACCTGCGCCGAGTCCCAATCCGCCAGAACTTGGTGTCAGGGGTGTCAAAGATCTCGACGTTCGCAGAGTCTGTTCTCGGGGTGAAGGAGTGGGAAGAGGTGAGGGTCGGCCACTACCCTCACCTAAGCGTACAAGAGTCTCAATCGCCCGCTCGAGGTTGCCATTAACACCCTTCAACACCAGAGCATTGCGTTTGGCATCCTGAAAACCCATGTCTTGCAGTCTAGCTAGCTTTTGCTCCATGTCGTCCGGTTGATCAAGATCTAGTGTAGCGCCGAATACCTTGGACGGTTTATTTGGGTGTCTCGGGGACTCAGTGCGTCCAATTTGCCCAGCTGCTATGGTCTTGGCATCCTTCTTCGATTTAGACGATAGAGGGAAAATAGATGAAGCTGATCGAAATCCGAACTTGGAGTTCTTAGGCGGCAGCGGTGGGGGTGTTCCCTCGCCTATGTGAGGAGATTTGGGCTTTCCTGTTCCACTGACAGTATTATTCATATATTTCTGTCTAATAAATCGTTCCATGGCAGAATCGGCTTCGTCAGCATCGACCGGGACGGGTGGCTTGCGATGCTCGGGGTTATAGATATTGTTAGATGTGACATTCCCGACCTTTCGCATATTCTAAATCGTGTTAGCTAGGGGCGACTTTTGAGCGCAATCTCCGGGACGTTGTTGCTCACATCGACTTGCTCGTTGGTCCAACTGTCCATGCTCAAGGACTTTACTTTGGAGATGTGAGTGCCCAACTTTCGATGAATTGCAGCACATCTCATGCAAAGAAAAACACCCAACTAGTAAACATATCAATTAGTATTAGGTCAGTTCCAGTTTGTAGCGGTGGACCATACACTCCATGATGCCCAAGCTGAAGATGACAGTTCATGTTAGCGAACCCCGATCCTCTCGAATACTAGGCCCATGATGAGCTTCGTTATACATCAGCAGCGTACCTGGATTACGCGCGTGGCAGTCAGCGCACATATTATTGCCCGGGATGTTCTGCACAAGATCTTGCAGAGCCTTTTCGTTCCGCGCCTGCTGGCGCTTGCTCATAATACTCGACATTGTGGTGGGTCTGAACAGATCAAGTTTTCAATGATCCCCAGAAAACATGCAGTACAAAAGGAACCTGTCTCGCAGTGTAACCGTCTCGAGTCGTTCGTAGGGCTCGCGCAGGACAAGGCGGGCGATCGGGTATTGAATACAGAGGCCGAAGACCGGGACGGGGTGATCGTGGTCGCGGTAGGGAAGTGGAAGAAGCAAACAATTATGGAAAGTAGATGCCGTGAATGACGAAATAGCAATTAATTACCAACAATGCAGGCGAAAGGAGGGACAAAGAAGATGCGATGCAATGCGATGCGAGGCGGTTCTAGTCGTTGATGAAATTGAAAAGAAGGAGAAGAAAAGATGAAAGTTGACCTAGAAAGGGTATTTCCTTCCTGTTGCGCCGTGCGATTCAGGTCAGAGCGGTAGGTACCTTGAGACGGACGGGATGCAGATGCGGGAAGAAGCACTTGCCACACTCTGGCGCAGCGTTTCAGCGATTTTTCAGCGATTCACAAGCAGATACTGAGCGAGTTCGAACCCCAATAACAATAAGGAGAAACAAAAAATGAGGTGACCATAACTGGAGGCAGATGAAATTTCGATTCAAGTTCTTCTTTAACTAAGGGTCAGCCAAATACCAACTCAAAAAAAAAAAAAAAGCCCCTGGCTTGGCCTGGACCTTGTGCTTAGCTTGAAGAGATTCCTCGTCCCCTAAACCACAGTGGAGTTCCATCTCGCTGCCCGCTTAGATACATAGGTCACTTAAGGTAAGGTCTGGTTGCTCAAGGCCCGTCTGTCTATCCCAGCTGGGATTAGACATGGGCTCACTTCCTGCATCCACCAGTAGAAGTGTCTCGACGACCTCGGGTGCCTGGCTTGACGACAGCGTCAGGGGCAAGTCGCGTGGGTGAGACAGGGTTTGAGCGAAGAACCGATATCGATTTGGAATGGCGATGAACTTCACCAAGGGTAATTACCTGGGGCTAAAGGTGTGGTTCTTGGACTTTCGTTTGAGAAAGCAGTTGTTTGTTGATGGTATGATGAACTTTATTGCAGTGGTTATTACCATATAACATCAATTCTTATTTCCTTCTCAGATTCCATGCTCTGGTTATGAAATGAGTATATGACTCATTATTCCTGTGTTTCGATGTTGACATAATGAAGCTCGTGCGTGTCAGTACATAGCCATGTCTTTATTTGTGTATCATAGCAACTGATGAAAGTTGATTCCTTAGTTCAGAAACATTCAAACGCTGAATCGAGTTTCGATAGCAGGGTATACGAGACACCATGGCAACTTATGTCTAATTTCTCTGGGCCTCTGGCTAGTTGTCAATCATTGTCGATCTCATAGAATTCCATGGATTGGATTGATGTGTTGAAGCACAAACTTTCCAAACAGAAGGCTCTTACAAGTCAAGACATCCAATGCCAACAACCCCGTGATACTATGATTTATAAAGTCCGTCGCAACATTCACGCCAGGTAACCATTACCACAAGACTATTGAACGTTCGGGATTTGGTTTATATATTAACGAATCTTGATTTAAAATGTCGGTAGTTTCATCAGCCCAGTATCCTGAAGTTTGCGCCTGGAAAGTTTCCTGCTCGGATTCCGGGTAGCATCTCCTTCTGCCTAAGGTACCGGAAATAGCATCTGTCAATCCGCTGTATCTCGGATTGGCCAGCAACGCCCGGAATGAGGATTGCCCATGGGGTAATGATCAATTTTCAGGGTCGAGAAGCTATTTATGAGGATCATCCTAGTCGAAATGATCTTCCACCCGAGACATTGAACAATGGGACATCGATGGAGAATGCAATATACAAGATATCGATCTCTCCCAGATTTTAACTTTATAAAGTTGTGACTTGAGTATATATCGCGATAAATATATTGGCAACATCACAAGTTACAGCTCAGTACCAGAACTTGAAATGATGTAACCCGTAAACCTCGGAATAAAGTGGAATGCAACGTCATATTATGCTGTGCAATACTAGCAACCTTGCTGCGCTCGCATACCAAACCTACCGAGGCAAGGAGCCTTAAACATAGTAATCGCGAATGCTCTCGTTGGTTTTCGTATTTAATCAAATTCCACCTCTGGCAACATCTCACATTCCTAACAACCTCAGTGATATTTGATCATCATTCATGCACTCGCATTAACATCGTGTCAATTCTTCCGCCCTCCAGCCACCTTCATCACCCTTTCGCCAGGGCTCTTATCCCCAACCTCCGCCCACCCTGTCCTCCCAACCACTTCAACCCTCGAATTGTCCACTTGAAACGAACAACACCCTCGTAACAGTTTCAACCCTGACACCAAAGGCTTTCCAGAACAGGATTGGACTTCTGGCTCCCGGTGGCTGTGGTGGCTGTACAAGCTACAGAACCCGCCGTCAGCAGTAAGGCCAAACCTCGCTTTACGGTATCCTACCCCTCCACCAAGGCCCCTGCTCGGCCCAATACAGAGCCCACGACTCGACTACACAAACACTAGCTTAGTCGTTGGGTAGCTGCCTCGTGCGTGCGTAGCGTGCTCGAGCTGTCCACGTATAGCGCACGTATACGGCGGACGAATACTCCTTGACTCCTCTAGGATTCGAGGCAAAACTCTTGGCTTCTACATATGCCAGAAGAGTCAGACGTAAGGAGGACTTGTCAGCCACCTTCACCC
The DNA here is from genome assembly GCA_002982035.1 of Fusarium algeriense. Lineage (NCBI taxonomy): Eukaryota > Fungi > Ascomycota > Sordariomycetes > Hypocreales > Nectriaceae > Fusarium > Fusarium algeriense. The sequence continues at coordinate 7,548 of PVPY01000518.1, forward strand.
CCTGCACACACAATTTCTCTCTTAAACAGTCGAAACCTGTCTTCAACAAGAAGAACCATCTCGCAACCCGCAGTTTCCGGTCTTCCGAAAAAACCTAAGCTGAATATCGATCGAGCCGGCATGGTCAATTGCTAAACGTCCTAATTCCGCCACGAATTCGTCTACCGAGCTTCCCGATAACTTTTTCGCATATTTGAATCCTCGATAAACGCGCCAGAATTCGGTGCCCAAATACCTACCATACAAGATGGCGGGCATTGAACAGCTCGAAGTTCACAGCAAGGCATGTCACTCGCTATCCTCTGTATTGCGAATGCCGCGCCAGGCACCATACGAGAAACTGACATGAACCCCTGGCTAACATGTATTAGTCATATATCGTTCGCTGGGTCAAAGTCGACGAGGGAAACACACTATCGTGGAGCGTGCAACCTCACAAGAAGTCCATGTACGCACCTGTCTCTTATGCCGTTGGGCGCGAGCCTTCCCAGGCTCTGGAATGAGGCTGTATACTAATGCGATTACAGCAATTTCGGCATTGTGAAACATCCCGGCAGCGGTGCCACCACTTTGGCATCTTCAACAGCTGAAGACTTGAACAATGGAACTGAAGAGTCAGGGGGCACCTCAGACGGAAAGTCAAGCCGTTTTTCGAAAAAAGACATAAACGCACAAGAGCTGCTGAAAAGCAAAGGATTCATTCCCATTAAATGGATCGGTAAATGCGAAGCGGACAAGGTGTCTATCGGCACATACGAGGTTAACCATGACCAGAGCGGGATGTATGGGCTTGTGTTTGACAACACGTTCTCGAAACAGACATCTAAGACGGCAACTTTTGTGGTGATGACATATCCTACAGGGGCACCTCCCCAGACTTCATCACATTTGCCAAATCTTCAGGCACCGAAAGCTGGAGCTAGCCAAACGAGTCTTGGACGACACAGTAGCCCTAAACTCGACGGGGTTGCGTCTGCCTCGCTAGACAGTCTTCACAGTCACAACGCTGCAGGAAACGCAAACTCTGTTTCTGGCCGTAGCGAGGTTGGCGCAAGCAATTATCATGTGGGCGTTCTCCATAAGAGGCGTCGCAAGAAGGGACAAGGCTACGCACGCAGATTCTTCTCGCTTGACTACTCGACATGCACTCTGTCTTACTACTATAATCCTAAGTCATCTGCGCTTCGAGGTGCTATTCCTCTAAGCTTAGCTGCCATTGCTGCCGATGAGCGACGAAGAGAAATTAGTATCGATTCAGGCGCCGAGGTCTGGCATCTGAGAGCCCCCAATGATAAGGAATTCCAAGACTGGGCACATGCGCTCGAAAAGGCGAGCCGCGTCGCGAGGGGTTTGGAAACCCTGGATCTTCCCAAGAAGGATCACTTAAAAATCAACACACGCCAGCTTCAGCCTATTTACCAGTCCTCTCCGCAAGAAGACAGAGAATGGGAACAAGTCGAATCTTTGGTCAGCCGAGTCGTTGGAACACGCGATGCTCTTCGACGCCTGACCCGGGAGGTCACGGCTCAGGTAAAGCCACCACCAGTAACCAGTCCTCAATATCTTTCACCAGGAGGCGCAACTAGTGCTATTGAAGAAAACGACACATATTTCACACCCACTTCCGACCAGAGGCGTTCTTTCTGGAGAAGAAAGTCAAACACTCCTGCGATATCCCCAGCCACACTGGGAGCGCCAACAGCTCTGGCTGTACCGGCACCAGGTGGTGTCACCACGACCATCTCTGCCAATATGCCAAACCACTCAAGGAGACAGTCCAAGGGTCTCGTTAGAGAGGAGAACTCGCTGCAGGATCATTGTCAATCACTTTTGACAGACCTCGACTCAGTTGTATCTGAATTCACAACCCTTATCAATAACAGCAAGCGCCGCCGCATGCCAGTGCCATTGTCTGCGGGCGGCATGTCAAGGAAGAGTATAGATACCGTCTCAACAGCAGATGAATTCTTCGATGCCGAGGATGCTAACTCGGCCGTTCTTAAAATCGACGGCAGTGAGGACGAAGCTTCACGCTCGGAAGAGGCAGGAGAAGAGGAGGAAGATTCGTTCCGAGACAATTCTTCTGTGTCGTCAATAGGAGAGAATGACACCGCAAACCTCGATGATGCATCCCATCTTTTCCCCACAAAACCCAAGAGCCTCACACCTCTGCCTATCGATCAAGTCGTCGCGAGAAGATTAACCATACCGCCTGCTGCAGCGGCAGCGCCCAGTTTGATCGCGTTCTTCAGGAAAAATGTTGGTAAAGATTTTAGTACAATCAGTATGCCCGTTACCTCGAATGAACCGTCATCTATGTGCCAAAAGGTAGCTGAACAGCTGGAATACGCACAGCTGTTAAACCAAGCTGCAAAGCAATCTTCTCCCACAGACAGACTCTTGTTCGTGGCAGCGTTTGCAATTTCGCAGTTTAGCAGTGGACGAGCCAAAGAGCGTGCTATCCGAAAGCCTTTCACCCCTTTACTGGGCGAAACCTTTGAACTTGTTCGAAGTGAAAAGGAGGTGCCTGGAGGTTTCAGACTCTTGGTCGAGAAGGTCCAGCATCGACCACTTCTCCTGGCTATGCAAGCAGACTCAGCCACCTGGTCATTCTCTCAATCACCGGCACCGGGCCAAAAGTTTTGGGGCAAGAGCGCTGAAATCACGACTGATGGCCGTGTTCGAATTGTCTTGCGTCTATCAAATGGCTTTGAGGAGCGATACTCATGGAACATTGCTACCATGTTCTTGCGTAACGTGGTTATGGGCGAAAAGTACGTGGAACCTGTGGGCACAATGCATGTCGTCAATGACAGCACTGGTCACAAGGCTGCTGTTGAGTTCAAGAGTAAGGGCATGTGGGGTGGACGCATTGAGGATGTCAGTGTGGAAATCTTCAACGCTGAAGGAGCGAACACAGGAAGCGGCTTGGTAGGCACATGGACCAGCAGCTTGAAGACAACAGGTAAGGGTGGCGGCCAGGAGATTTGGCGTGTTGGATCACTGGTGGAAAATGCTGCTCAGACCTTTGGCCTCACCACCTTTGCTGCCAGTTTGAATGAGATTACAGAGATTGAGAAGGGCAAGCTCCCTCCTACAGACTGTCGTTTGCGACCCGACCAGCGCGCATACGAACAAGGCGCAATCGATGATGCTGAGGATTTGAAACAAAAGCTGGAGGAAGCCCAGCGTGGCCGACGCCGAGAACTGGAAGAGCGGGGTGAGACATACAAGCCTCGTTGGTTCGTCAAGGTCGAGAACGCTCCAGAGGGAGAAGAAGTTTGGAAGCTCAAAACAGGAAAGGATAGTTACTGGGAGGAGCGTGCAAAGGGAAGCTGGCAAGGGGTTGAAGACCTCTTCAAGCTTACTTGATGATTGATGACAGCCAAATAGACAACCATTGGATTCAGTTTTCGATACCCATAGTTGAATGAACTGTTTGTGTAGGATTCTTAAGCACTTGTGTAGTCAAGAATGTCTGTTGTCCTGCTGGGACATCAAATGACGTGGCTTGTTTGAGACGAGATAGAGGATATGCAACAGAAGGCTGGCTAGAGCATCCCTCTTGTTCTAGCTTGTGAGGTAATGCTTGCAAAGCTTAATAAGATGCAAGTTAAGAGTCTATTGAAGAGAGTAAGACGAAACTCTAATGGCGATCATACAGTCTTCTTCTGCAGACCCGAGTAGGCAAAGTGTCACTTGAAACCTCCTATTACAACTTAAAAAAGCCAAGCATTTTCTTGGCCCGTCATTTGGTGTATGGACTGGCAGGGGATGTGACGTACTCCATTAGCAGATGAAAAGAGGGCCTCTTGCATAGTGAAGAGCCACTGTGTTTCACACGAGGGTCATTCTTGGTTGAGTGCCCAGATCTTGAGTTTAATTTTACCACGGGCGAGATGTGATATTGGCGTTGCGGTGAGAATGTTAAGGCGGGTGGTTGTTAGGGATGAGGGATGAGCTTGGGGATGAGGCAGTGCTGGGTGATCAACGTGACGATTGAAATTTGGCCGGCGTCTCACTTGGATTTGACGAGTCTGGGAAATAAATCTAAGCGAGATCCATGCCAAGTTCTGCTCATCGTCATCTAGTCTCAAATGTCAAAGCCTAGACACGTTGATAACAAGAAGTAAAGACTGGAACTCAAGATAATCTGTGCCTGCAACTTGAGATAGTCTGAGCAAATTCATCAGGGGAATCACGAGTAGTGGACAACTAGTGGCATCTCTACAAGCCATATACAAAAGGTTGAATTTCTCTTGTTCTTCAACGGAATACGGTATGGCCCATAGAATCGGTTAGAGGTGCTTGAGAGGGCTCCACTGAAGTTTAGCGGGACGGGAGTGGCAGAAAAAGGGCCCCTGCCGATCATTGAATCTGCAAGTGAGAATGGATGGAACAACTTCTTTTTTTGTGTTGTTAGTTGACGAATAGTCTCTTTTAAGCTTATAGGATGAAAATCTTGGTGTCTTCACAACGAAACTACCTAGTTGACAAAGTCACAAGACCAAAAATCTCTATGATGCAATAATCAGACATTCGATACCGACCCCAGACCAGCCTCTACCAAGCATCGTTCATGATCAAGGCGAGACTGTGCCACTAGTGGGAGCCGTTCAAAAAGGAGCCTCAGGGGGCTACGAGACGAGTTTCAGCGATGCGCCAATCGCTGATCAGAAGGCGGAGTGTCATGCGTGAACAAGGGGCGTGTGCCGATAGCTTAAAAACATTACGACGACTTTGGTGGGTCAATTAAATTCAGCATTGAGCGAAGGCTAGAGGCTACGCCAGGCCAGGAAACGAAAAAAGAGAAGACAGCAAGTGATGCCAATGCACTATAGGCCTTGGATTTGTCATAGAAACGGAGAGATTGAGTTATCGGGCTCTTGGTTTGTGGCTGCGTACTTTTGGGAATCACTTGTCATCCATGTCGAGATGTTTGTTGACACACGTGAGACGTATATCGTGTATCTGTCTGTATACGAGTGATGTAGCACCATGGGCAACACTAGCAAAAAATAACAAAAACAGAGTTTGACTAGATGAAAAGATGGTTAAAAATGTTGGTTTGTGTTGATCTCGTTATAGTAACAGGTCCAGATGCTCAGGACTAACTGATAACCGCCTCGTTTACGAATGTTACAACATTTTGTTCTTCAACAGGTGACAACTTGAGGCAAGGCGCATCAGCAGACTACACACCTTCAACTGAGTCTAATCCTTCAGCGATAGGCCGGGTTAGTACAGTCCATTGATTTGTATACCTGACTTGCGCTGTGTTTAACTGTAAACACAACAAACAAGACACAATTGTGTGGTGTAAGTGCCGGCAGCTAGCAATCCAACTACACTCGTTTCATCTGACAAGATAGTTTCACGACATTGAACTACAAGAGCATTGTATTGATTCACAATAACTTATAGCCGCTGGACTTGATCGTCAACCCATCATCATGCCCTCTTGGCTCTCGAGATTAGGTGTGCCAACATGAATTTGTGGAGACTGAAATTACTGGACCAGACGTGCCCCACGTCTAATCCCCAATCCATGGCTTCCCCTTGGAGTTGATGGAAGTCAGTCCAAGCCTTCCAAGGAACAAATGCCCACAGTGGACGTCGCTGGACGCTTGGACTAACAAGACTGGCCACCTCAGTTTCTTAACTTGTTCGGTACGTACGTGGGCGGGAGCATCCAATGCCTGAATTGGTGCTGTAAAACGCTCAGTTATCGAGACACCCCGTGCCTCAACCTCCCTCCCTCCCTCCTTAGATGGTAGGTACCAAGATAATGCCGAGCACTCAAAGTTACCAGCCCATTTCAGGGATCAATTACTACCATCCAATCCAATCCGATATCCCTTGATACCACCACTACCCACGTTCCATCCTGTTGTGTCGTTATGTGATTGTTGAATTGAGTTGGTACCAACTTGTACCCATCGTTGTGCCACACCCCATCTTCCCATTTTAAAACCCCATTCCAACCTCCGTATCACGCTCTCTTTCCCTTTCCTCTTCTTCCTCCCTCCATTGGTTTTTTAATTCCTTCAACTACCCTTCTAACCGGTTGACGCCTTTCTGTCGTTCTCGCTCCGGTCGTGATCTTCTCTCTTCTTTCGTTCCCATTTCCCAACTCCCTCGTTGTTGGTTTTATTCTACTTGGACTGTAATTCTACTTCCTCACCCGATCCGCTCCTTTCGATCATATTCCACCCTCGATATCGTCTCTAAAAGACAAAACTTGAACTGTATTAATCTCGCCATACTGTTCATTCAATCTATCCATCTAAAATGAAGACCGTTGCTTTCCTCTCCGTCTTGGCGGCTGTCGCTTCGGCTACCCCTACCCTCAAGGAGCCTCCCAGCAAGCGCGCTTCTCTCCCCGCCGTCTCCGTTTCTGGCAATGGTTAGTAGTAAATTATCCCAGACTTGGGTGTATAGTCAATGTTGACAATTGATTAGCTTTCTTGACCGGCAAGGACCGATTCTACCTTCGAGGCATCGACTACCAGCCTGGCGGTGCCTCTGCTAACGAGGATCCTCTCGCCTCCCCTGATATTTGCAAGCGTGATATCAAGTACTTCAAGGAACTCGGCGTCAACGTTGTTCGCGTCTACGCTGTCGACAACAAGGCCGATCACGATGAGTGCATGAAGGCGCTCGCGGACGCCGGCATCTACCTTGTTCTCGATGTCAACAACCCCAAGTACTCCATTAACCGTGCCAAGCCCGGTCCTTCTTACAACGCTGCCTACATCCAGAGCGTCTTGGCTACCGTCGAGATGTTTGCCCAGTACGACAACACACTCGCTTTCTTCTCCGGAAACGAAGTCATGAACGACGAGAAGGACACAGACAAATCTGCTCCTTACGTTAAGGCTATCACTCGTGACATGCGAAACTACATCAAGGCTCGCAAGCTCCGCAAGATTCCTGTCGGTTACTCCGCTGCCGATGTTGCCTCCAACCGTATGCAAACCGCTCACTACATGAACTGTGGTTCCGAGGAGGTTCGATCCGACTTCTTTGCTTTCAACGACTATTCCTGGTGCAACAGTGATTTCAAGACCTCTGGCTGGGATGTCAAGGTCAAGAACTTCACCAACTACGGTATCCCCATTTTGTAAGTCGAATTCGTCACTCATGTTGGTCTCTACTAACTTTGCACTAGCCTGTCCGAGTATGGTTGCATTGAGAACCGCCCCCGTAAGTTCGAAGAGATTGAGGCTATGATGAGCGACGAGATGACCTCCGTCTACTCTGGTGGTCTCATGTACGAGTACTCCCTTGAGGACAACGACTACGGTATCGTCACAATTAAGGGCGATAAGGTCACGACCAGCAAGGAATTCGACCTCTTCAAGTCTGCTCTCTCCAAGTACCCCATGCCCACTGGCACTGGCGGTGCTTCCAAGGCTTCTCACGGCGTTGCTTGCCCTACATCCGAGTCTGTCTGGCAGGTCGACCCCAGCTACCTCCCTGAGATGCCCTCCGAGGCCGAGAAGTACATGAAGGACGGTGCCGGCAAGGGCCCTGGCATCAACGGCAAGGGTTCTCATTTCGACACCGACAGCGGTACCGCCACTGCTAGCGTCGCCATGGGCTCTTCCACCTCTACGGGTGAGTCCTCTGCCTCTGGTGACGAAGACGACAGTGGTGCTGCCAGCCTTGGCTTCGGGGCTCTGTATGTTTCTGCTGCCGCCACTCTCTTCACCCTCGTCGGAACCCTTTTGCTGTAAAGGGCAGATGTGCCGTTTCTTTTATTGTTTTCCTTGTTAGTGTGGGGATTGCCGCTGGTCAGAGCCATGATTTAGGCCCCCCTCTTGGTTTTCATGATGGGCACAAGATGTTGGGGAAGAGCGCTTGATTAAGTAGGTGCGCTGCGCTGGGCACGCCGGGTTCGTATTTTTTCAACAGGAGCATTGGCGTCTAGCCCAGGCAGGGCAGACGACCCGGAAATGATTATAATGCTATCTGGGCGGATATCGCCTTCGTCGTTTTAAAAGGATTTGGTGCGGAAGCACATTGAATAGACTTTCATTAAACTTGATTAAGAACCGGACTTTATATGTGCTCTCTTACATGTTTGGACCGGGCTTTACACATTTGCATACCTTTGGTGGTAGGGAGGTCAATACACATCGCACGTGAGTTGGAGTTAGCCGTGGCTCGAATAGGTAAGAACCTCGGCATCTCCATCTTAACCCACCTCTTACATGGGCTATGTCGTTGCCAAGATCAAGTTACCCCATGGGACAGTTTAGCCCAAGATTCTTTCAACCCTTATAAGCACTGTTACAATTCCCATTCATACTCTACTTTTACAACGTAAATCGCATTTGAATCACAAACAAGCCCACAATGTCTTCCGCTACGCCTCTGCCCGCTTATGCATCATACAAAAATATAATTGTCAGCTCACCGAACCCCTTCGTCGCTCATGTTGAGATAAACCGTCCTCAAAAGCTCAACGCCTTTACTGAAGAATTATGGCTTGAGTTCGGACGTGTCTTCAAGCAGCTCAGCAGTGATGAAGATGTCCGTGCTGTTCTGGTCAGCGGCGCTGGCGACCGTGCATTTACCGCAGGTTTGGATGTGCAATCTGCATCTGGAGATGGGATCCTCTTTGGTTCTCAGGCGGATATTGCCAAGAAGGCAAAGGCACTTAGAAATCACATTGAGGAGTTCCAAGATTCGATTGGTGCTATGGAGAAGTGCGAGAAACGTAAGTATCACTTCGTCCATTTGTTGAGATCGACTACTTATACATGGGATTGAAAATCTACAGCTGTCATTTGCGTGCTTCATGGTATCTCTATTGGCCTTGCTATTGATATAGCATGCTGCGCTGACATCCGCATCTGCGCCTCCAAAACACGCTTCGCCGTCAAGGAGGTCGACATTGGCATGGCCGCCGACATTGGAACCCTGGCTCGTCTGCCTAAGCTTGTTGGCTCGACATCATGGGTCAAGGACGTTTGCCTTACAGCGCGAGACTTCTCAGCACAGGAGGCGCTGTCAGTGGGTTTCGTGAGCCAAGTTCACGAGAGTAAACAGGCGGCCGTGCAGGCTGCTGTGGCTCTGGCGACCACGCTTGCTGACAAGAGCCCTGTTGCTGTGCAAGGAACGAAGGAGCTTCTTAACCACGGTAGGGATCATACCGTTGCCGAGAATTTGAGATATACGCAGGTGTGGAATGCAGCTGCTGTGCAAGGCAAGGACTTTTCGTTGGCGTTGATGAGTGGATTGAAGAAGACGAAGCCGAGATTTGAGAAGTTGTAAGTTTGGAGTTCGAGCAGGATCATAGATGAATATTGTTCGGATATGGAAATATGTATGTATAGGTATTTGAGAGGAATTGCATATGCTTGAAGCTTATTCGGAGCCGGATTCTTCTTCAGGAGGGAGGTTTTCTTTGAGTCGCTAGATATTTGTTAGTTAAACAAAGCCGATATCCAGTCGCAAGGCGCGCGTAAAGTTGATGCTAAGAACCGAACGTACTTCTTCGAGCTTGTGCTTAAGGCTTGCGACCATATTCTCTTTCACGACCACGCGTTCATCATCGAGGTCTTCGATGATGTAGTCATGGTTAGCACTATCGATGCTGACGATGATGGATTTGATCGAAGGATCGCATTCGATAAGAACGCCTACAATAGGTAAGCTCGGAAACGCAATGGCTAGCAGATAGTGCAAGACGAACCTCTGATCGCGCGAGGCATCTTGGGGCTTATTGTCGAAGGCGCAAGAGGATATCCCAAATTGCTCTAAGGACTATGATGAAGTTTAAGTTCAAGCTATGGTTTACGCTACCCCCCCAGAAAAACGGTGGAGTTGATTAGAGCCTTGCATGATGCACGGACCATTTGTCATGAGAGCATGCATGGAATCCGGAAAGGCCATTCCAAATAATGTTTATTCATCTTCACCTGCGCCTCAGCAAAGCCACTGTAATTGTGCCTAGTTTTGCAGAGTATTCCAACCTGGAATTCAAAAAACCGAACTAACGTGGCAAATCGGGTAAGAAATGTTATCTAATCACCTTCATAGCCAGGCGTATTCTATACATGATGGTTGCACCGCATTGCTTGCCCTTGTAAGTGGGATTGTCTCTGCCCAATACGCACGCCACTAGTCCAAGGCAGAGTTAAGGAGCTGTACCTAATTACTCGGTTTTCATTTCAAATTCTCTCGGTTATCACTTGGCATGAATCAATCTGGTAGGCCTAACTGGGCTGTGTCTATCATAGATATCATAGACTGAACAAGCGACGGTCAATTTATCCCGACTCCACCGGCAGACGGCGACATTCAACGGTCCTCACACCAAGATCTAAGCTAAGCCACTATGATGAAGTCACCTTGACAATGCGGGATGATCGGCTACGCGGCTCTGTAATGGAGGCATACGAATGCAAAAAAGTTAAGGTAGAAGCCGAGGGAGCACAAGTACAAAGAGCAGCCCTTCCCATCCAGGTTGGAGTCGGACTTGGATGACGCCACTCTATCAAAGTCTCTGACCTCACAACTTGACAATCTATCATTTTATTAATTATTGTCTTCTGACCTTTTACAAATTAAATAACAAGAATAAAGAAGTCCTTTACATACCATATCCACTCAGAAGTCTCGATTACATACACATCTACCTTGTTCAGTACATCCGACAATCTAGTTGAGTTGTCATATATCAACAACCTCCTTCCGACAACATTTTAACGACGTATTTGCTATTGTGATGGCAACAAACGACAATAATAACGATAATGATGGTTTCTCATTTGGCGCTCAGCCCTTTGCCTGGGTTCTCATTCCTGTATTCGTCGTCTTCGTTCTTGGTCTAACCGCCACCATCATCCAAGTCAGACGACGTCGCCGCCGTCGTGGAAACCAATGGCCCGGCCAGAATACTCGAGCTCCAACATATACAGGCCTTCGAGGTGGACGAAGGACAAATCGTGAATCACCTTGGAATGGTACCAGGTCTGAAGAAGGGCTTAATGAACTGGGACAGGCACCGCCGCCGTACGATGGCAAGAAGGAAACGCAGGATCCTTTGGAACTACGGGATCTAGAGGCTGGGAATGGACCGCCTGAGTATCCTGCTGAGCCTGCACCGGCTGTAGTGACGGACGGTCGGAGATCTTGATGCTGTATTTCGAGTTGCCAACTCTTCTTTTCTCGTATATTTATTGCACTGTCTTATATACCTACCTTTTTGAATGGAGTTATACGGAGGAGCCACGGGGAGTACTGATTTGGAAAGGCGAATGATTAGGAACGAGGCGATGAGGTAATTCATATTGACATAGTAATGTACCATTCTTTGTTTTCCTTTAATGAGACATCGGGTGGAAATCGAGTTGAATATGCCGATATCCGTGACACTGATGAAGCATGACCGATTGGCGATACCACTTTGGACCTGCAGTGTAGTACAGGAGGAATACACTTAAGAGACTCGAGTGTTGGTGGTAAAATGAACTGAACATATGAAATGGCACTCAGCTTCTGTTTCTGCTCAGGCATGCGTTCTCGTCCTAGCCTCTGCGATTAGTTAGGCTTTGAGTTTGCATCAATACTGATAGGTGAATCGACCACTTCGTGTATTCAGTATCCCACGCAGAAGACATAACGATCTAGTTATATGACGAAGCTATCCTCTTATAGGCCACCGGAAGCTAAGTGCTATACGAGTCGTCTGTGTGTGACACGAGTGGCCTCAGAAGACCCGGTTGGCTGCATGCATCGAGGACGGTGTCACCAGTAATGCCGTGATCAGCTTGTACAAGAGGTAATAGCACCGATAGGACAAAACATTCTCTTCTCAGAGACTTTTCATGATAGAAGCAGCACGTTGTGATGAGTAACTAAGCTCAGCACGCGAGGCTAAACAATGGCCACAGTAGTCAGGAAATACCATAGGGCTGCGAGTACTCTGGGCCAATACTCATTGGGCTGGAAACCACTGATGGGCGACTATATTTCTTCTTCTGGGCTTTTTGCCGCCGGTTTACCATGGCTTATTGCAACAATAAAGAGTAGCGCTTTTTGAAGACCTTTTGAGCTTTGGCGAAAGAGTCTGGACCAGCTCTACAGCGGAGAACATATGTTGCAAGTCAAACGCGACAGACAAACTGAAATCTGTCTAGGATCCCAAACTCCAGGGATGTACCATGTCTCTTTTGGATGTGTCTCGCATGAGTGAAAGGGTCTTTGCTCGGGGATCCACAGAGCAGTGTGCACGATGTTAATGTCGATACGATGCTAGAAAGCTCAGTTCGCCTCATCTTGTTAAAGATTTGTTTGCGGTGAAACGAATCCCATTAGGATAAGTCAATGCCACGATAGAGAGTTAACGTGGTGGTTGGGGGGATATAGGAGGCGCCAATTAAGTAGATGGAGCCATGGTTGCTTCACGGTAATCGAGGAGGCTGGAGTTATCAATGGGGTGAGTGTGCGAGACATAACGAACATTTCCATTTGGCTTAAGGCCCGAAAGTTGAAAAAATTTAATTAAGGTGGAACTAGCAGCCAATATGATTTTCAGGAACATGTCAGTGTATCAAGTTGGGTGGTGTTGAGGTACAGAGTCGAATCTGACGCTAGATCCAGCCAAGAAGCTTCTAAAACACCACATCTGGAACGCGATTTTACTGATACCTATTGAGAATAGCATGTCTCTGTCTAGATTTCTAGAATGTCGCATTATGGGTTAATCAGTTCTTTAGGAATGTGAATGTTTTATAGAAGAGAAGTCCAGTCCTTGTCCTGAGACCTTCAGCCCTACAATCCACTTAGAGGAGCGAAATGAGTGTTCATGGATTCGAGTGGAGGTCTGACTGGGACTCTGGTGATCTTGTTGATAAGATGGCTCAACTGATATCGCGTATCTTGAAATCTTGGTGAAGCAATTTGAGCATTTATGAACTCATGAGAAGCAATGACACAGCAAATGCAGCTTCATTGCAGGCTTTACCATCACGACCCTGAATACGGTTTAGCTTTTCTTTTATTAGTCAAATAAATGAGGCTCACTCGAATGATTCTTTTCCGTCTCCCAGGACACGGTTGCCCAGTCGCACCTTTCCCACCCTGGCTCGAAGCTGGGGCCGTGGCGCTGGACCACGGACGGCTGAAGATTGATAGGCGGGCCGGGGTTCTGAGTGATTGACGAGGGTGATCAAATGAAAAGAGAGGCTGGGGAAGAGAATTGTTTGGAATGCGACGATTTCCGGGACCTGATTCGAAGGGAAAACTGAAGATGAATCGTTTTTACGACAGGGGTTTTGTCGTAGCAGAGACGATGGAAGCCCAACGTTTGCTTGTCGTGGTTTGATACTGGAGCATCGCGAGTGGTAAAGAGGCTGGGCTGGTTCTGCGTGGCAACTGGCAACGCAACAATTTCGAGACCGCTACTTAGAATATCCTGTTTTGACAGAGACGGAGGATGCCTATTCGATACTGAGGAAGAGTGGATGGGATGCGGACGGTCATCACATCACACACAGCAAATCACACATCACACACATGGAGCGTTACGATGAACTCGTCGGGCCTCGCTACTGTACATGTCTTCTCTGCATGTTTCCTGCACCTTTTGATGCATATCTCATTCTTCTCTGTCCTTGGAAGATCGTCCATTGGCAGAGGAACCACGGGCGTAGCGTGTTGAGCTAGGTGTGATCCCGGCGGGCCGGCGCTATTGGACAGCCCGCCTCGGCAGAGGTGCCAGAGACAACTCATCACCCCAAGGCACTAAGCCTGAAAATGAAAACCTCGAGGGGTCCAGCCGCTGAGCTGAGTGGATATGATGAGATTTAATGGATCCAGTGTGGTGACAAGAGTTCGAGGGCGAGGCGATGCAATATATGTTGTCAAACAAAGTAAATTTGGTGTTGTTTTAAGAAATGCCCAGAAAACATGTTTGGTTGGAGAGATCCATATTCACAATCGATCATACTTAAAACCTCATAAGCTTCTAGGTTCCACTTAAGCTGACTCTACCAAACACACCTCACAACGTTCAAGACTTCGATACACGGCGAATTCATACATCATCGATAAATTTAAACCTCGCTCATTAAAGCTTTAACCTCTAGTGCGTGCAGTGAGTTTACCAACTGCTCCATACCCCGTCAATAAGTATCGCAAAAAAACGGCCTGCCCGTTCTGCATTTACTTAACCCGTTTTTCCCAACCTCCAGATCTTTCACCCAACCTCCTCTATTCCCCTTGTCACAACTGCACCTAAATTGAATGCCCTGCTCCTTTTTCCTAATCAGTCTAGATCATACCTTATACCCTTCTTATTTTTCTGTTTCGGCTCTCTTCCGCTCCGTCTGACACTGACATCTGGTGGTTTTCGGTTCTCAGTTCCTTGTTAATTGCCAGGTCTGGTTGCTGCGGGCAACTTTGCTGGCCCATTTCTTTTTTCTTAGCCCCCCAAGGCCCCAGGCGACCCCCCGCTGAGCTGCCTGACTTTACCTTACGGGATCCACATCCCATGAGCCTTCACACCATCCTTTACAATCGACCACGCCGCACGTCGCATCCTAAACCCTTCCCCCAAATCTTTCTCCTTCTCGAATTCCCCACGGAACCTTGAGGCTTCAAAGGCCAGGTTAATTCGAGTCGAGTCGTGTCGGTTGTCGACTCTAGTAAGTATCGTTATCGACTGTCCCGCCCTCTGGGTAGTTGATAGACGTTTAAAGTTATTTCCTTTCTTTTAATCGGGTCGTTTATGTGTAAGTCTCTCGTCCTTCCCTTTCCCTTGACCGTTGCTTTACCCTTCTCCGCTCCATGAGTCGAGCGAGTCGCTTTCAACGCCGGTGGCGATTCGTTACTCCATATAATTGGCCTACACCGTTATTTCTCTTCCGTTGGGCCCTCGGATTTACTGACATGTCTTGCTAGACAATCTTTGTTGCGTCTTGATTCCGCATGTCTTGATATCAAACCATTAATCAACCAACCCCTCCTCTCCCACCGGTGTTTCTCTGCATCCGCTCCGGATCGCAGTTCTGGGAAGAAAGGGCCTCGAAACGCCTCCACTTAAGAGCCTCACCAAATTTACGATGGGTGTATCTTCCAGAAAATCTCTTCCACTTCCCGCCCCTACCGAAACCGAGACTAATACCACCCCCACTGATCTCACAACAACGGTGGATGGGGTAAATCCCGGTGACGAGAAGTCCTCCTATTCCATTCCCGAAGACGGAACACCCGTCACCATTGCTACCCGTGGACACAAGGCTAGCAAATCTCAGACCTCATTGCTCATCGAGTACTTCGAAGGCGGCAAGTCAACTGTCGGTTCAACAGGCGAGCGACGCCCTAGTGTCCGCGTCCGCCTTACACCATCCAAGAGAGGCCGTTCCGATCACCATCTTCAAGTTACAGAAACAAAAGGCGCTCGTAACACCTCTGTAACTCGACGGATACCATTGGGAGATTCTGAATACTTCGACGGGGACGACGGCAACAGCATGAGCTCTTACGCTTCTGCTACAGAAGAGTCGAACGTCTCGAGAAATCCAATTGACATTGAGATTGATCGTAGTCACACCGGACGACGACGACGACCTGCTAGTCCATTGATCCCTTCAGAGACTTATAACGTTAACGCTTCAGACATCTCCGCCATCCCATCTGACAGCTTTCTTGACGGCGACGCCAAGGGCGATAGTCCATCAGCAACTCGAGAAATGGTTGCAGCAGCTGGCGCCGGTGCCCTGGCAGGTGCTGCAGTAGATGAACTGAAGAACCGCAAGAGTCGAAACAGAGATAGGTCAAAGGTATCAGAAACAAAGTCGTCGAGGGAAAAGTCCACAGCGGAGAGAAAGCGACGACCAAAGAGCAGGACCAGCAGTGTTTCCGAGAGGACGGAGGAGCCTATTAAAGCCCATCGCCGTCGCTCTAGCAGAAGTCAACAGGAATCCAATGTGTCGGGACTTGACTCGAATGTCTCAGCTTCTCATTTGGCTCCCAGCCACCGCACCCACGCAACACATTCCTCACGCTCAGATGTCTCCAAATCATCGATCAACAACCCCAAGCTACTCGAAACAGTTGAAGACGCCATTCGGCGCTTGATTCTGCCCGAGCTTAATGCTCTCAAGCGGGAGACCAGCAAGAGAGAGAGCCGACGCGATTCCTTTACTTCATCTGCCACCTCTGTATCCAAGGATGAGGTGACCCCCGACCGCCGGCGGTCGTCAGGTCAACGGAACGAGCCAAAGGATAGACGTAATAGAGAGGCCCGCCATGTCCTCGAAGCCAACTCTGATGTGAGCCATGATTCTATTGAAGATGACTATCAATACGACAATGATAATGTTACGCCCAAGCGAAGTGGTGGTGACATGCTCAAGGCTGCTGCAGCTGGTGCAGCAGCAGCCGGTATTGGCTCATCACTTCTCTCAGACAGCACACAAGGCGACCGAAAGCCGAGAGAGAGAAGGCGTCGGAGAGCCGAGTCTGCTCACAGCCGTGGTTTAAGCCGTGACCATCATGCGGATCAGTTCGAAGACGATCACGTGGTTCCTCAGCCACCCATGCCTCTCATGAGTGAAATCAACCCCTCAGAAATGACAAGGACTTCTATCAGATCTGCCGATACTGACAGACCTCATTCAGCTAGCGAGGAAATCACACCCGTTAAGAACATTCCCGGGGGATATGTCTCCGGAACCTCGACACCTACGCCATCAGCAACTCCCTCAAATCTAGAAAATCCGTTGTCCACTCAGCACGCTAATGTATCCCATGGTGATTTGACTGCTTTACCGCGTGGTCAGAAGGACTACGTAGAAGAGTATGAACCAGATGAGTTCGGCCAGAAGCATCCTCTCGAACGTCAGGGTCAATATGAGGAGGACGACATTTCTGACAATGACTATCCTGAGGGTGGATACGATAACTCGTATTTCGCTACTCAGGATGTCCCTCCTCCGTTAAAGTATGTTCCCTACCAGGCTGGTGCTCGAGGCCTCAGCCCTATTCCTAGTGTTTCTGGCTACACTGAGGGCGGCAGCGAGTACCACCCACGGAACTCGAGGAGCATGCACTCTACAAGTGATGCTTACTACGAGCGATCTGGAGATCGTCGCAACAGCCAATCCACACCTTCTCTGAACTCCCTCCGAGAACGGGAAATCGACCAGATGTCACCTCAAAGTTCCGGTGTAGGTTATCGCAACACTACCTACACAGATGACAGCGAGCTGGATAAGGTTGTAACTGGACAAGCTGTACGTGGCGTTGGTGCCAATCCTAACCTGGTTCACCCTCCTATGGGACCCGAATCAGCAGTTGCTTCACTCGTTGAGGGCTCGATGCTCGATCAGTCTATGTTGAGCGGCTCCTACAGCGACTACCCTGGTCCTCGCGACTCAACCCTGTCTTACGACGACCAGTCAAGGACTTATAGCAGCCGTGGCGCAAGCCCCGACAAGAACTACATGGACGGTAGCGAGTTGGAACCTGAGAGGCATGCCACACCTAGTGCCAGATCTCATAATAAATCGCACGAGTTCGCTGAGTATGATCTCGATGAGCATGGTCGTAAGGTGCCCCGGACAAGATCACCCACCGCTTCAGAAGTGGCGATTGCCACTGGCGCTGTGGCAGCTCTCAAGGCGGCGCAGGGCAAGAAACAAGCGGCTGCTGAGGAGCTCGAGGATTATCAAGGCGCTGGCGTCTTCCGTAACAAGTCCTTCAAGGAGCGTACTTTGGAGGGCCATGAGCCTCGTAACACTCCTGCTCACAGCATCGACCGCCTTTCTTATGATGACTCACCCAAGATGACTGCAAGCGGCCTCCCCGACTTCAACAACCCTATGCCTGAGTTCGGCTACATAGATGATGATGTCCACACCAACCCCTCAGTTGTCCAAGAGCGTCTTGATGGCGAGCACCGTGATGATGCTTCCGATGCCCGAGCAACACCCACCCCTCGAAATGTTGCTGAGCAACGCGCCGAGAGCGCTGCTAGTAATAACGGACCTCATGCTGCCCAGGTTGCCGGTGCTGCTGCATTGGGCGCTGCTGCTGGAATGGCTGCCGCCAACGCTCACAGCCGTGAACCTAGCCAGGATCAAGACGAGTGGCAGCGAACCTCTGACGACCGAAAGCGAGACACTCTTGTTACCAACCCATACGAAGATGCCAGTCCTGTCGCCAACCCTGCTCTGAATGATAACCTTCTGGGAGCCCGTGGCTTTGGCGCCCCATACCATACCGGAAGTCCTGGTTTTAACCCCAAGTATGACGAAGGCTACATGTCTAATGGTAACAACCGAACTCCCGACCTCCAGCCTAAGGGCAAGGCTCTACAGCTGTCTCTGCCTGGTTCTCCAAACGCTGCTGGCCAGGATCCCTTCTATGCCCCTAAGGACGCTCGTCACCTCAGTGGCATGTCTCAAGGCATGGGGTCGCCATTCTACGATGCGGCTACCGGTCAAGGAATTGACCGCATTGAGAACAAGGACATTGTCGCTCTGATGCAGCATCTCATGGTCCGCGATGCCCAGCGCAGTGCCCGCGACACAGAAATCGTCGCGTTGTTGATGAACTCTGCCCTTGAGATGCGGACTTCTTTGAATGAGCTTAGAAACCTCGTCCAGGACACCAGCGACGACGTTATCTTCGCTGGTGTTGAGAACACCGAGAAGCTTCAAAAGGCGATCAATGGTCCTCGCCCCTACCCCGGAGCCCGATCGGTTCAGAGCATCTCACAGGTTGATACCTTCAACGAAGCCGCTGCCAAGAAGAACCTTTTCAAGCGAGCGTTCCAGGGTCTCAGCAACAAGGGAACCAGTGACTTTAAGCGCATTGAGGAGATCCTCATGCAGATTCTCGGCGAGGTTGATGAGCTCAAGGGACAGAGCACCGTGCCCCCTGTTTCCACTAGCGGTGGCCGCGGTCCCTCGTTCGACAACTTGCAGCCTGAGGGCCACTTTGAGCAAGATCGAGGCTATGAGCCTGAAGGCAACTCAACAATCACCCCCAGCCAGTCTGGACACTTCTCCCTCTCCCACTCCCGATCTCGTCTCGCCAACGAGCGCAAGTTCTCTGATAACCGCATCAGCACTGTCGCTGAGCACGAGGATGAATACGAACATGCTCACCCGAGCCCAACTGGTGAGCGCAGCAACCCCAATATGCTGACACCGGAACGATCAGGCTTCCAGCGAGGAAGTTCTGTTCCCCTTGATACCCCTCCTCAACCTTCTGGTGTCACTCAACCCATGAGCAATGAGAACACTCCTCGCACAACAGAGAAGCAAAAGAAGCACAAATCGGGTCTTTCGGGCTGGTTCCCCAAGATTTCCAGGTGGTCTGGAACGACAGCCTCCAGCACAGGCAAGGGCAAGAAGGAAGCCAAGTACGACGACTATCCTCCCTCGCGCTCTGGTTCGAGTCTAGGCGAGTATAACGACGGGGATTACAGTCATGCCCCCTGCGCAGAGGACCAGCTACATCCAGGATTCCCCCAGCAGGAGCTCGCATCGGCACCCAATGCCAATGATGCCATGCCGGCGCCTCTCCGCCGCGAAATCAACCATACTCCAGGCAATGCACCCAAGTATCAGGTTCACCGAAACTCACTGAACCTTCAACACCCCCAGCCCAGACAGGGCCAGACTGAGCGCTTCCGCAATGCTCTGGAGTTCTCTGCTCAAGAGTACAACGTTCCAATGACTCCTAGATCGGCAGACTGGGGTGGTTCGGTTTCGAGCTTGAACCAGATGGCCCAGAACACCAACCGATACAGCCAAGCATCTTCGACGGGTGCTCCCCAGGACCCAGCTTACTGGACCACATCCCCAACTGGCCCCCCCCGACCTCCCAAAGAACCCATCGAGCCCACTGGTAGCCCCTCAGCCCTATCTCCCCCAAGGAGCAGCCGAATCTCCAAGCTGGCCAAGGGAAGCCCTGCCCCTCACCCTAGTGATGAGAGTGGATATGCTACTATGAGCGGTACTCATGTCAGCCAACTCTCAAGTAGTCCCAAGCCTGAGAACCGTAACCTCAACGCTGCCTTGGGCGTCCCTACTCGACGGCCTAGTGGGCCACGAGCCATGACTCCCAAGAGCCCGGAGGAAGAAGCTCGCCGACGCAAGCGAGGTAAGTTGCATCTGATCCGTATTTAATATACATATCGCTAAATTCAAAGCAGATACTTTCGGCAGCGTTGCATCTCATAACACGGATGACACGGAGACCTTTTAGAAAGGGGATCACCGTGGCAGCCGCCCATTACCGGGATGCTGATCAATATCTTGTCAAAAGAATGATATAGCTCTTTGCTTTTTTTGACACCATGCTTCACCCTACCTACCTCTTTAGGCTCTGACTGGTGATCAACTGTATGAACTTTTTATGGACATGAAACAGCCTTTAGGCAGATGACTTTGCTATATGCGGAAAAGGCAGCTATAGACTGAAGGGGTGGCTAGCTGAAACAGCGGCGAGGTAGCTTGCCGATGAAGGACTTAATGATGAACAACCAAGCAAAAAAGCATATTTTAGGTGTGGGAAAATACCAAAAAAAAGAAGGAGAGGGAAAAAAGAAGCTGAAGGAGGAATGGGACATATTTGCATGAAGTGGCTTTTGCTTCAATTCTTGACGACGACATGACATGGCTTTCCTGCTGCAGAGCGATACGTCAATGGTTTCATTTGCGAGCAATGATTTTTTTTATTTGGATTGGATATTATGAGCGCAAAGTGGATGGAAGATATGACAGGATAGGATGGGCATTTGATAGCTTTCGTAAGCACAAGTGGATATGATGTGCGCGGACATATTTCAAGTTAGATAGCTGGGGTTTTAGTTGTTTAGCTTTGTGAGTGTGAGATAGATACCATACCACCCATATCGGTTGTAATTAGGAATGGGAGGAATTCAATTGATATGAATCCAAGCACGATACGACCACAATTTCAAGTTTCTCTGCATGTAAAAAGATCAATTCTCAAGACAAATGCTGTCAAAAGGTGGTGGAAGTAGTCTAGGCCTAGAGGCTACTATGAACAAAAAGTTACCTACTTGAAGTCAGTGAGAGCTTTTGGATACCGTATTGTCAGTAAAGGTTATAGCGTAAAGATATAGGCCCAGAATATCAGGGAAGGGTTGTTCGAGGTTGTTCTTGAGGCCGTGGATTTAAGATCCGAGATCAGGAGAACAAGAGCTTGACTTAAGACCTCTCCAAAAAGAGTTGCATTCTCGGCCGCTCCGATAGCATTTACGGCTTTCTGATTCTGGGATTTCACAATAATATTGCCATAGAATCCAGAGAAAGGATCATCCACCTCAAGTTAGAAGTAAAGCAGCCTGCAGTATCGCGAAGTCTTCTTCCGGACATTGCGGATGAGCTGATCGCTGCCAGTAACCATCACTCTTCCATGGGAATTCCTTAATAACTCTTTATAAGAATTTCTTTAAATTACAGATTTAGGATCTCGTCCAACAGGGCTCTACCAAAATCAGCATCTCAAATCTAAACCCACAAGCAGCTGCACCGCACTCGGGGGCCGGGACTTCAGTAAGTCCCCTAGGTAAGCTAAAGCCCCTCCAGCACTATAGCTCCGACTTCGGTGAAGAAGTGTCAGTGCAGGACCTCCCCCAGACTCGGCGAATAACGATCTTCAAAAGTAGTATGCGTCAGCATTCAACTTCTGAATCGGGGACTTGTGACATCTTTTTATTCCTAATGTTTTTATATTTACAAGACTTCATTGTCTTATCTTTTCTTAAGATCTATTTGGTCTGAAGCTTAGTGAATACATTACTGAGCTTGGGCATTTGCTCCTTTAAAAGTACTGTTCACTACATTGAAACAGTTCATGACGAATAGATTCTCAAGTGTCAAATCACACACACACACACACACAATGGCTGCGGATGTGCAAGGGAAGAACATGTTGAACGAGACAGAGGCTATAGACATACAGGAAAAGCAGACAAACAACGTCAGTGGTGGAAGTGGTGCACATGATTACAAAGGCTTTGTAGCGGGTGTCTTTAGTGGTATTGCCAAACTCTCAGGTGTGTTCCTCATTGGCGTTGTAGACGAGATAAAAATACTGATTGCTCTTTTACAGTTGGCCATCCTTTTGACACTATCAAAGTTCGGCTACAAACAACAGACGCAAGTCGCTTCAGTGGCCCTTTACAATGCGTCACGCAGACTATTCGCAACGAGGGCTTTCGTGGGCTCTACAAGGGCGCAACGCCGCCTTTGGTCGGATGGATGTTTATGGACTCGGTCATGTTGGGCTCACTCACCGTCTATCGTCGCCTCCTCTCAGAGCATGTATTTCATGTTGAACCCATAGGAACCGACGTTACGGCATCTTCGCCAGGCACAGCACCCAAGGGCCACACAGCGCTACCAAGTTTTGGTCATGGAATCGCGGGAATATTGGCTGGCTCGACAGTAAGCTTCATTGCTGCGCCAGTCGAGCACGTCAAAGCACGGTTACAGATTCAGTATGCGGCGCAAAAAGCCGACAGATTATATGCTGGGCCAATCGATTGTCTGCGCAAGATCTATCGATACCATGGTATCCAAGGCGTATATCATGGTCTCTCAGCGACTCTTCTCTTCAGAGGATTCTTCTTTTGCTGGTGGGGCAGCTACGATATCTTATCGCGACAACTACGCGAAAAGACAAACCTCAGCGCACCAGCAGTGAATTTCTGGGCGGGTGGACTCAGTGCGCAGGTGTTTTGGTTGACGAGTTATCCTAGCGACGTAGTCAAACAGCGTATTATGACAGATCCTCTGGGAGGAGGACTCAACGATGGGGTTAGGAGATTTCCTCGTTGGAAAGATGCAGCGGTTGCTGTGTATAAAGAGGGCGGTTGGAAGGGATACTGGAGAGGGTTCGTGCCATGCTTCTTGAGGGCGTTTCCGGCGAATGCTATGGCGTTGGTTGCTTTTGAGGGTGTTATGAGGTCGTTGCCATGAGGAGGCGAATGCATGAGAATGTTGGATAGTATAAAACATACCCTTGGCCGTTTATAAGAAGCGACGGCATTAGCAGCTTAATTCAAAGATTCGACATTTACAAGTCACTGAAACTGGGAGAGAGAGAGAGAGTATGAAACACCACAAAGAGTGCCACATAAAATGGCTGGGTCTATTGGCCGAGTCCTTAAAACTTTTTGTTATCCACTGTCCCAATTCACCAATCCATTCCTGCGCCGATGCAATGCAATTTGATTCGTTTACTCGTCATCCTCGTCAGCCTCGTCGTTAACGACGTTGAAGAACTTGAGCTCGTAGACACCTCGGGAGGTAGAGACGACACGGAGCCAGTCACGGAGCTGCTGCTTCTTGAGGAACTTCTTGGTCCTGTATATGATTAGTTCTTGTTGCCCATACCCTTTTATTTCATCGAGCGAAGCGAAGACCCAAAAACACGTACAGGTACTTGAGGTAACGACCAGAGAGCTCGTTGTGGGCAGTGATCTCAATCTTGCCCTCACCAGACTGCTTGACAACGACGTTGTCACCAAGGTTGTTGGTGCGGCCCTCAACCTTGATGCGGTCCTGGAGGAACTTCTCGAAGGCAGAGACGTCGAAGATCTTGTCGCTGGCAGGCTGAGAAGCATCGATGATGTACTGATAGAACAAGTTAGCAATTGTGTTCCTCGTGAACCGTATCGGTCAAAATCGTCATCGTAGTCGTCGCCGTCTTCGAATCGATTCGGTCCGGATGTCGCGTACCTTCTTGGTCTGCTTCTGGACCTTGCCCGACTTCTTCTGTTGAAAAATGACCTTAGCCTACTGCATTCTTTTACGGCTCTTCTCCTCTGTATGGGAGAGGGCCTAACAGCATAGCGGTGTCATGTACGTACTGCCTGAGGAGCCATTGCGAATGAAATGGATGGATTTGCGTGTCTGAAAAGGGACGGACTGTGGTGTTTTTGTCGCAAAGAAGTCTAATCCTGCGCTTGAAGGGGAGAAAGGGGGAGAAAGAAACAAGGTAACAGTTCTGCTGCAAGGTACAATATTGAAGTGTGGGTGCAAAATTATGGGTGCAAAATTAGGGCTGCATGTCAAAGTCATGTGACTGTTTTATGTGCCAGTGAACTTACAACATTGACAGCTTGAGTTGGTGGCTTAGTCAATTGAATTCGAGTCAACACATGACTATTTACACTCGGACTGACTTCAATTAAACTTGCGTATGCCGAACAGGCCCCAAAGTTTGTTTCACGGCTGCCCGAGCGCACGATACTCATCATGCACTGTCTATGACCGAATCATCTACACTCAGAGTTCTGTCATGACGTGTATATATCTCCTATACAGAACTTGCAAGATTGATCTCGAGGAACCACTGACAGAAATTATTTACGCTATCGTCATGTGATCGATTTACATTAGCTGAGAGCGGTGACGAATTCGATATTATGTTCTAGGTCTTGACTGGACAAGAAAGACTCTGATTGGTTGTGGAACTCTATGGTTACCTAGACTATCCGACCACTATCTAACTCTTCTCAATATCCAAGTCACGTTTCAGATAAAACCAATTTCTTGACGACAGAATAAAACAACCACTTCATCTCTAAGCAAATCAACACCTCTTCTTCTCCTCACTACTGACTCCGTATCTGGTTGGCCTTCTGGTGATCTTCATGAAGAATAGGGTCGAGCATCTTCTGGAACTTGGGGATAAGCATGTGGCGAAAGCCCATGTAAAGATCGCTCAATCGCTCGCGCTGCTCCTTCTCGTTGCCATCTTTATGCTGCGCTGCCATTTCAGTGTCCTCAGGGAACTGATCGTTCTTAAGCATCGGGTCGAGGTCCTTGCGAATAGCCTGGACGAGCATGTGGCGGTATTGCATGTACAGCTCCTGAACGCGCTTAAGCTGCTCTGCCTCATCGCCGCCAGCAAGCAAAGGAGCTTCTTCTTCGTTCTCCGCGTCTTCCTCCTCCTCCTTCTCCGTCTCCTTCTTGGCCTCCTCTTTCACGTCTTCTTCCACTTTGTTTTCTTTATGGTGTTTCTTCTTCTCGTCCTTCTTTTCGCCGTGTTCCTTTCCTTCAACTTTCTCAACTTTCTCAACTTTCTCTTCCTCATCTTCTGGGTCATATTTGTACTTGCAACTCTCCTGTTCGTGGCACTTGTAGACCTTGATTTGCTTCGTAATCAAGTACAAGGGTTTCTTCCCCCCCTCAATGTGACTCTGGTGACCTTTATGGTGACCTTTCTTCCCGAGCATTTCCTTGAGTTGGTCTCCAATCTTTCCATAGAGCTGGTCTTCGTACTCTTCAAGGGCAAGCTTGTCAGCGGCCTCTTTCTCACTATCGGTCTTCTTGTCTTCCTTGTCGTGCTTTTTTGTGTCCTTGTGTTTCTCGTTGTCTTTGTGCTTCTTGTCTTCTTCTCCCTCCTCATGTTGATCCTTATGCTTCTTATGATCTTTATGCTCTCCATGCACTTTCGATTCCGAGCGCTTCTTCTGCTGGTGACTTGAAGCATGTTTTCCAAAACTCTCTTTGCGCAACATCTCCTCTGGACTCAGGTTTTTCACGTCTTTCGCCGCTTTCTCCCTCTGCACTCTCTCAAGCTCTTCCTTGGCGTCATCCAAGTATTTTTGTTGGGTGCGTGCATAACGAAAAGCTTGCTTGGCCAACAAACTGGCGCGGAAGAGAGCAACCTTCTTCTCCCTAAGTTCTTGCTCTGCCTCCTCTCGTCCATTTTTCATTTTCTCCATCTTGAGATTTGCATTCTCCCAACTTTTGATGTGTGCATCCAACACTTTACCCATTTTATGTGCCACTTTCCACAGCTTCTTGCTGTGTTCCTCATGGTATGTCACCGCGTCCTCTCTGTCCTTTAGAAGCCATATTTCCTTTTTCTCTTCGCCATGACGAGGAAGCAACTTGGATTTCCAAATAGTGTCAAGGCCATGATCCTGAGAATCAAAATCGGGGTCAATTGTGTCTTTAGCATGAAAAGAAGTGCCAGGCTCATGATCAGAAGGATCGGTCTCATGGCCATGATGGCCTTCAGTAGTAAAGGCAGGGGTGGCTTCGGCGATTGAAGCTGGTCTTGTTGTCGTAATGGTTGTGGTTGTTGTCGTTGCGCGTGAATTTATAGCCGAAGAAGCCGCTGAAATAGAGGCGCTGCTACTGTCGACTTCAAAAGAAGATGAAGCAATAGGGTTAGCAGAAGCAATTGAAGTGACTGTAGCTGTCGATGTTGACGTTGACGAGTCGACTAATCCGGTTGAGGCTGTTGAGGTAGCAAGAACATCATTGTCAGAGGAGCTCGCACCCGATACAACAACAGTACTGGTAGTAAAGGCGACTGCTCCAGGAGGGACAGTTCCTCCACCACGATAGATGGTTGGCAAGTCAGCGAGCACACTGTCTAGTCTGGTAGAAGCAGATGACCATGACCTTCGAAAGCTGTGGTAACTCTTCATGCGACAGGGAACTGCTAACGAAGGCCCAGCAAGGGCCGCCAATAGGATGAGGTCAAGACGCATCTTGAGGACAAAGATTGATTGACAATTTGAGTAGGCTGACTGGTTGGTGTATCAGGTGAAAGCCCAGAGCCGACGTCGAGACTAGATGCACTTTATATAGACCTGAAATGCAATATGTTTTGATAGAAACTCTGGCAGAGTTTTTGGCTCAAGCCTTGTTTGCAAAGCGTCTGAGAACACTCCGCCAATGATACTATCAGTGTCATTCATTATCAGCCTGGTGATCCCCTCACTCGATGAGGGGTATCTACAATGGAACCACTTAAACATCTATTAAGCAAGCCCAATCTCAACAATTCGCTGAATCCAATTGCCAATAAAACCACAAAGTAACTGTATCAAGTCCATACGGCCATATTTCACCCATGTTCCCCTCACATCCACAAACTCATTCAAAAAAGAGGCACCAGAAACACAGCCCCTGATGACAAGCACATTTCATAAAACGAATCATAAATTGTCGTCAATCTATATGGCATACGGCGTGAGAAAACATGTCTGTCGTTATTCCAGAGCAATATCATCATCATCATTATCATCATATCAGCAAACCCAAAAACCTTCCCTTATCGTCACATATATGGTAAAGGATGTCATCAGAATACAAAACCGAAGTGAAGAAAATCTGTCCCTTCTCCCGTTCTTGGCTGCTCAAGACTTGCTGAACAGCTTCTTAAAGGCACCTTTGATGCCTGATGGCTTCTTATCTTCCTCCTTCATTTGCGCTCTGCGTCGTTCTTCGTGTCGTGCTTTGCGTCGAGAATCCTCCGTGTCCATCCTGACGTGTTTGGTAGGCTGAGGCTCTTGTTCCCTATCTCTGTCTCTGTCTCTGTCTCTGTCTCTGTTTTTGTCTCTCGTCCTATCCTTCTCCCTGTTTCTTTCTCGTTCCTTGTCTTTGTCCTTGTCTCGAGCTGGTTCAGGGGCAGGCTCCTCACGTGGGCGGCGTGAAGATCGAGGACGCGGTTCATCCGCTGTAGACGGGCGAGCGCGTCTATGACGTGTCGAAGACCGTTTAGGCGAGTCCTCCAGCGGGGCCTCTCTCGTGCGCTCCCTAACAGGCTCAGTAATCATGGGCTCCTCACGTAGTGGTGTGGTACTGCCCAAGACACCTTCAGAGTTCTTGACGGCAAAGAATTTCTTTTCAGGCACAGGAGCAGGTGGAATGGATTGCTCTCGAGGACGTTCTTCGCGCTCTTCATATCGGGGTTTGCCGGAATGACTATGCCGACGCGAGCGGCGATGTCGCCGATCCGACTCAGGTTCAGGCTGAGGTTCAGGCTCCGGTTCCGGGTCACGAACAGGCTCTTTGCCCTTGCTCTCCCTTTCTTCTCGATATCGCGAGGGTTCACGTCTTCCTTCGGCTTCATCTCGTGCCCGCCGTTCCGCCCTTTCTGCTTTGCGTTTGTCGTGAGCAGCTTGTTCCTCAGGGGTTCGACGCTTGCGGCCAGAGCTTCCAGAACTGTTATCGGCAGAAAAGCCACTATCTCGTCTCGGTGTTCTGGGTGGTGTGCCTGGGGGTCCCGACTCGACCGTGTCGGATCGATGGCGTCGATAAGGATGAGTACCGGATGATCGCCGCCTGCGCTCTCGGACTTCGTCTTCCTGGGGAGGGCCACGCGAAGCTGATTCCTCAGCCTTACGAGATTCACGTGGCCGTAAGTCCTCATCTCGGCGGTACCCTCTGGTTCTTGGCTCTTCAGGACCGCGAGAGCCCCTGGACTTCACGTCAGCCTCACCACGAGAGTCGCGAGCTTGTGTTTCTTCTTCGTCACGATGGCGACGATATCGAGACCCGTCCTCGCGATGAGATAGTCGGCGGCGGCGGCCCTCATCTTCCTCTCGAGATCGATGAGCCCGCCTCTCGTCATCGCCACGATATCTGCGGTCTCTGTCCTCTTCACCACGGCTTCCGCTGGAGCGGTTCGAGTGATGAGAATGTCGGCGCCTACGAGGTCTATCTCTGTCTCTATCGCTGCGCGACGAGTCAGATTCTCTGCTCCTGTCGTCTGCAAACAAGTCAGCATTAGACTTGTGAAGTTCTTCGATTACATCATCAAAGCTCCTTTGTGAAGGAGAAACGGCTGGAAAGCTGTAATCATTGGGCTCTGTCTCCATCTGATCCTCCAGATTAGGCAGTTCCCCGTTTCTGTAGTGAACGAAAGGCAAGGGGCTGCCAGGAGGACTGAGAGCCTCCGCAGTAGCATATATCACCACGGCTGCGGCCAGCGTATCCTCAGCACGTCGAATTGATGTCTTTCGTGTGCGTCGTAAGGTACGGGCTCGCTGTAGGTCAATCATGTCTGCGTCTGGAACCACGATGCCAGGGCTTGGTGATCTCTGTATTTCAGCTTCAGTAGCTAAGGCAGCTGAGGGGGCAGCTCGATATGCAGCTTCTCGGAGCCCCTCCTCAATTGTAACCGTTGGATGTCTCAGATCATGCCTCACATGACCCTTGGACGACTCGCCTTCGGCCTGGAAAGAACGAGGTCTGGGGGTCATCTCGCTCCAGGCTGCCATCTTTGAAGATTCGCCCTGTATCTCCAAGGATCGATGTGCTAGCTGTGGGCGAACTGGCACCTTAGCCGGTTCGCTTTCAGCATGAGGAGGCTGGGGCCGTTGAACGGACTTGGTATCGCCTGGCCAGCTTGCGGCAGGGATGAAGATGGAATCCTTGGTATACACTTCTGTCACAGGACGAACCCTGAGCGATCTTCGTGGTCGTTGCTGTTGTGTCAGGAACGTTCGCGGTGGTTCAGTACGGGACGAGCGTGTTGACCGTGACGTGGAGTTAGACCTCCTTGGACTCTCTTGTGTACTAGCAACTTCCTTGCCTTTATCGCGTGAAGGGATATCGACAACCTTGACAGCCATATGTTCAGGACGGACGAGTTCTAAAGGTTTCATCTCAGCGGCTTGCGCAGGCTTTGGCTCCGAACCTTGAGTATCGTCCGTGTCAGGAGTCTTGACTTCGTGCAACAGGTGATCAGTCAAGTCTTGATGGAGACCCTCCACTAATGGCAAACGTTGGTCTTGAGGACTAACGAATGTGGTATGGTCATGAATTGGCTCTTCCTCTGGGCTTCTATACTCCGAAGCCTTGAATTCATCTCCAATCCCTCCCATTGCCTCTGACGATGTCGCATAACTAAGAGCAGATGGCCCTTCAGACTTGGCGTCGTATACCGGTCGATCGTCCTCAGATTTATTCTCAATCCACCCAGGAATCTGGGAAGTGGTTGTCTGAGACGTGAACTGTTCAGTCACATCAAGCAGCACTGCTCCAGAACCTGCACTTTCCAGCTTAGCGTTTCTGTCTTGACGTGTTTCTCCAATCAGCATTGGTTCTTCCACTGCTTCAGGTTCACGTGGTACAGAAATCCTGTCAATTCCTATGGGGGAGATTTCTCTCGAGGCAAGGAGGTCATCACCGCTCTCGTCGTCGCTCTCATCGTCGGTTGCAGCTGCCCCTGTTATTGTTTGTTCCACTTCAGCATCCGTGGGATTGGTGATAGATCTGCTTTCAGTTTGGAGTCCAGTGTCATGGGCAACTGGCAGCTTAACGTCCAATACACTGTTCAAGTATTCGTGCTTGTCCTGAGGTCCATGCTCTTGAACTGTACTGGGAGCTTCTATCATCCTCTCAGAGTCAAGATGGCCGTGGCTCGGTTGAACAGCGAATACAGAAGCCGCAGCAGGTGGTCCGACATGCTCCGATTCATCCCCAGCCGCAGAATTTGGTTCATCGTCTTTGTCGGGAACGATCTGTGACAAGGACGATATTTCAGTTTTGGCGTCTTTCTCCGCCTCTTCAACCTCGAACTGGCTATCCTCATCAGAGTGATCAGGTGGCCCACGTAGGACCGGAACATCATCGAGCTGTTCCTCATTTACAGAACCAGGTGACAAAGTTCTGGGAAGCTTGACGAATGATTTGGCTTCAGGCAAGGCTTCATCTTCGGCAGGAATGCTTAGCTCGGGAATGGTAGCCTTGGGTCCTGAGCTCGGAAGACCAGGAGATGGAGAGTTGAATTGGGGCTGATCAGAAGAGACTGTCCTCTTTTGGATGTCTGCAGCCATGGACACTGATGAAGCAGAATCAGACAGGCCCGACACCTCAGTTTGGCCCATTGCGCGATCTGTAGTGTCGGGGGGTTGATGCTGGTCAGCGACTAGGCTTGTTTCTGCATGTTTAACGGGTACAGACGGTTCCTCGTCATTTGACGGTGAACCACGCCGAGCTCCGGTGGTTTGCAAGATAGAGGTCGGTTCCAGTTCTAGCGAGTTGGTCTTTTGGGTGATAAGAGCGTGGTCTACAACAGACTCATCATCATCCTCATCTTCGTTTTCCTCGTTATCAAGAGCAAGCGCAGATGCTCTTCCCTCTGGGTTATCTCTAGGACCATCTTGAGCCCCCAAGCTCGGCGAGTCGTGCTCTGAGTCGGAATCATTTTCATCTGAGTCAGAAACATCCTCCTTGAGGATAGCTGATGCAGTATTGACTGATGGACTTGGCTGTCTTTCGATGACAGATTCTTTCAATTCCCGAATCGAGTCAGCTGGCAGACTGGTACTAGTTGCTGGCTGAGATTCAGATTTGGAGCCACCTCCAAGATGCTCATCGTCTGAGTCATCCTCAGGACCGGAGTCACCAAGGTCACTGATCTCCTCAGCAACATCTTCTAGCTTCGATGATTCCGAATGCGCTACAGTATCCGGCTCGTCTGCCCTAGGGGAAACAGGCTCTGTCTGCAGTTGCAGATTGTGGCGGCTTTCGAGTAAGGTTGCCTGGTCGGTTGGTGGGGGTCTTGGGGCAACACTCTGTCGGTCCAGGCTACTGGCACCATCATCTGTATCGTCTGCTGGATCCTCGCTTGAGCCTATTTCTTTTTGAGAAATATCAACAGGCTTGACATGTGTGGAAGTGGGTGAGTGGTCGTCAAGTCCAGGCCCTTCCCTAACAGTCTCATCTGGTGAACTGGTGCGGGAGATGGCATTGGATTCCTCGAGGTCTCCAATAGGCTTCTCTTCCATCAAACCACGTTCGCCGGGTTGGGTAGCATCGCCCGAGATTTTGGCAATTTCTTGAGCTTGAACAGGTTTGACTACCTCCGAGGACCTTAGTTCTTGGACTTGACTTGGAGTTGCAAATTCTTGCACGTGTTCCTCCAATGTCGAATCATCATTGTCAATGGATTCGGCCTCTGAAAGTTCTGAGTCTCCGCCATGTCCTTCTGGCTCCGCAGGCCTCATAGCTAGGTCTCGAGTCAATTCTCGTGACGTTTGCAACACGTTGTCAAAGTCGGTTTCGAGAATTTTGGGCTCATGAGAAGTGGGTTCTGGCGTAGGGATTGGTTGCAACAGGCCTGGAGATGACTTGTCGGTTTCTGCCTCGACGCGACTGTCGCTGTCCTGTCTGCCGAGAGACTGCCTTTCGAGCTCATCAGCGGCGGTGTGTGAGGGCACAGAAGTTTCTGAATCTTCATCAGAGATTATTGAAGCTGCCGGGGATGAAGATGTGCTGCGTGCAACTATGATTGGCAAGTCTGGCTCCATTCTCTTGGATTTCTCATTGTCATCATGAGCGTCCTGGGCTGGTTTTGATTGTGGTTCTTCGACATGCGTCTCACTTTCAGTCTCGGGCTGCTGAGGCTGGGGCTCGGCAATCGTTGTTGGGTCTTCGAGGCCAATATGAACAGGTCCTTCAGCAACAAGTCCTGTGATGGTGCTATGTGATTGGCTTACAAGGCCTTGTTCGTGTGGAGCATTAGGTGTGGAGATTTTAGTGCTGTCATGGGCTTCGGTGGCTGGGGGACTCGCGGCCAGATCGGTATCATCGGTAGCGTTCAGTTCCATAGGCATAGACAGGGGCGCCAGACCTAGTGGAGGAATATGTCCTGAGATTGACTTCTCTTGGACATCATCTAGAACCTCGGCCTTTGATTCTAGGGGTGCGGATTGATCTTCCGCTGCTGCATTGCTCGTTCTTTCGCCCGTACTAGGCTCTTGTAACCCTGGCATCGTAATTTCTGTAACATTTTGGTTATTCTGGTCGCCCGATGCTTCAGCCACTGGTAGCTGGCTCGGGTGGTGAGTGATTGTTTCGAGTGCTGTGTTTTCCTCGTTGGGTGGAGTTCCTCGATGTTCCTGGATATTGTCTGAATGTAACTCCAAAACGCCGTTGTCCACCTTTTCATTCAACTCTGTGGAAACTCCCAAGTTTTGTGCAAAATCAATAGGGGTATCTTGTAATGAACCATGTTCCTCACCTTTTTTAGCCTGCCTCTTATTGCTTGGAATTGGCCCAAGGGTGTCTTTGCTCTCTTCGTCTTCCTTAGCCTTGGCCTCTTCCTCAGCTGTGTCCTTGGCTGGTTCGTCATCCTTCTTTTCTGCTTCGACAGGCGGCGCATCGACAGGCTCCTCTAGCGATTTGGCCGTGACGCCTTCAGTCTCCGGTGCTGCTTCTTCAGTGGGCCGAGCTTCCTCTGGTGTAAGTGGCTCTTGTGTTTCCGGTTTCGCTGTCTCCTCAAAGATCTTGGAGTCGTCAGCTGGCTTATCATCAGTAGAAACTGCATCCCCGGCTGCTGCAGGTATCGATTCTGGGACCGGTGTCTTCTCCAGTACAGCTGCGTCCTCTGGTGTTGGAAGCTTTTCGGTAGTTACATCTGCCCCGGCAATCGGGCTGCTTTCCTCCTGCGCACCTGTGGATAATTCCTCTGGTGTTTTAACATCTTCGTTGGGCTTCCCCTCAGGTGTCGCAGGATCCTCGAGTTGTTTGTCTTGGATGGGTGTAGCCTCTTCCTCTGGTTTGATGTCAGCGAGTTCAGAGCCTTCCTCTGGGTCATCTTGAGCTGCAAGTGCTTCCACGGTCGGTTTCTCTTCAGGTGCTGATATCTCGTCGGCTGGCTTAGCCTCTGTCTCTGCCTCCGCTTCTGCCTCTGGCTTACTTTCTTGGAGAGACACTTCTGCAACCGGCTCAGATTCTTGAGAATCATCACCGGCAGTGAGATCCTCTGCCGGTGCCTCTTTAGTAGATTCTTCTCCCTTTGGCTCGTCTCCAGCAGATACTTCCGGAGTCAACTTGTTGTCAGAAGGATCAGTTTGTTCTTCTGAATTATCATCTATAGCCTCATTGTCGGGGGCTTGAGCGGCTTCCACTGGTGTGTCGTCAGCAGTAGGGGCATCTGCAGCTGATTCCCTTTCGGCTGGAGTAGGTTCGTCCTTGGCCTCGTCATCAGCCTCGGGAGCACTAGCGTCAGGTTTCTCTCCAGAGGTTTCGGCGACTGTATCCATCGTCACTTCCTTAGCCTTTTCGTCGGGGGCCTCATCTGCTAGATCAGGCGCAGTTTCTGAGGACTTATCCGTGTCATCGGGGTCAGCAACAGCTTGAGATGCTTCCGCTGGACTTTCTTCCTGAGCTGATGCATCTTCCTCTGGCTTTTCACTCGGCTCAGGCGCCTCGACTTCTGCTGCTGTTTCCACCGACTTCTCATCAGAAGCTTCAGCGGCTGCCTCTGTTTCGTCGCTAGTTGCAAGTGTTCCCGTGACCGGCTTTTCCTCAGGACTCGTGTCTTCTGCTTCTTCTGGTTTGCTTGGCACAGTCTCGTCTGTTGCTTCTGTCTTGCCATCAGCCGCAGGTGTGTCCTCCTCAAGGTCTTTCTCAGAGGTGCCGGCGCTCTCAGCTGTTTGTTGTGGAGGCTGTGGCGCATCCGGTTTCTTGTCGTTCGATGCAATTTCATCTTGGTCCGGGTTACTAACAGCGAGCGTTGGCTCACTCTCAGTCTTCTCGTTTGAACTCGGCATCTCTTCCACAGGGTTGAGGTTCTCTTCAGCCACAGGTTTTTCGGATTCTGCTGTTTTTTCCTTGGAAGTGGAGGCGTCTTCGTCTATTACGTTATCTTCTTCTGTCGAGACTTCTGGACTTTGAGTCTTATCATCGTTCGCGTCAGATGTACCTCCGCCGGCGCTATCGGCCTGCTCAGTAGCGCCGGGGTCACTTGTTGATGCATCTTGTGTGAATTTTTCAGCGTCTTCCTTTGAAGTGGCCTCTACTTCGGGGCTCGAGCTTTCACCATCCTCAATGTTGACTTCGGCCTTTGCCTCACTGGTAGTAGACTCGCCAGGAGTTTCAGAATCCTTACCATCCTCTCCGGAGTCAACCTTGGCCTGGGCAGTCTCTTGTGGCCTCTCTGACTCAGAATCTTTACCTGCGACAGGCCCAGCAGAATCAACAGCACCCATATCAAGAGGAGTTTCATCAATATTATCTCCTTCCTTGGTGTTTAGCTCTTCTGAGCCCTCTCCCGTAGGTTCTGTATTGATCTTAGGCGCTTCAGTTGTTTCATCCACTGTCTTTGACGCCTTCTCGGCAACCGAATCGGACAGTTTCTCTTCTTCGGTATTGTCTGTCGAGTTTTCTACCGGCAGTGATCCAACGGCATCGTCAGTGGGAGTTACTGATTCACCGGCCTCCTCGATGGAGACCTCGGGGGCAGGAGATTCATCCTTCTCTTCCTTTAGCTTAGTCTCTGTAGTTCCGGTAATTGCTTCTTCTTTGTCTCCTTCTTCTTTCGCAGCTGACTGGTCCATCTCGGCTGGTGCTGGTTCTTGTACGACAGTTTCAGTCATCGAGTCGCTGCCTGTATCTGTGCCATTTTCAGGTAGCTGTGGTGCCGCTTCGGGAGGTTTGTCACTGGCATCTGCCTCCTTAGACATGGCTTCAGCCTTGCCGTTCTCCGCCGCACTGTCATTATTGGCATCTGTAGCGGGATTTTCAGGCTCAGGGTCCTTGACTGGGGCATCTGTATCAGAGCTAACGGCCGGTTCGTGTTCTGCAGGTTCTTTTGAAGTCTCTGGAGTGGCCTCAGTATTTTCATCTCCCTTTTCCAGTGGCTTCGATGACTCTTCCTGGGTCTCCTCAACCTCGCCAATCTTGGGCTCGGCAGGATCCAATTGCTCGTCAGCGACATCGTCTCTGGAGCTTCCACTTTCAGGGGTAGCTTCAGCCTGATCTGGCTTGGGATCCTTAACATCTGATTCGTCGCTCTCTGGCCTGTCAGAAGTATCGTCCTGCGGAGCTTCGACCGGGGCGTTTTCGGTAACAGGCATAGTTTCAATTTTCGTTTCATCCGCAGTCGAAGCATGTTCGGTCGATTCGCCCTCCTTATTCTCCAGATCTGAAGCGCCAGGTTCCTTATTAGTGGGGTCGTGTGCAGTCGCATCTTTACTCGGCTCTGTATCAGGTTCGACCTTTTGTAGTCTTTCCTCTATAGGAGCATCTCCAGCTTCAGATAAAACCAAGGAGCTAGGTTCTACGTCACTACCAGCTTTGGTAGTAGTACTGATAGCCTCCTCGCTCTTTTCTGTAGGTTCTGTCGTGGTTTCAGGCGGAGCGCCACTCGTAGTTGTAATGACAGTGGCTTCAGTCTCAGAAAACTCTTCCACTGCAGGATCTGCTGGCTTTGCAACCTCTGATTCACCGTCACCTTCTTCCTTGGTAGCTTCGTGATTGGCCTCTAGATCATCAGCAGGCTTGAGTCCTTCGGCTGACGATTCCTGCAAAGAAGCTTCGGGTTCAGCCTCCCTCTCAGACGTACTTTCGTGAGTTTCGATAGAAGATTTGGCTGCTGGCTCATTAGCTTCGGGTTTACTATCAGCTTCGGGCTCAGCAACAGCGTCAACCACAGGTTCAGCAGCAACGGATTTTATAGCAGAGTCAGACTTCACTTCCTTTTGAGCCACAGGTTCCGCTGACGCCCCAGCTGCTGGCTCAGACTCAGCGACAGCAGCAGTAGGCTCAGCGGCAGGCTCAGGCTCAGACTCAGCAACAGCAGCAGCAGGCTCAGGCTCAGCAGCAGGTTCAGACTCAGCAGTAGGTTCAGACTCAGCAACAACAGCAGCAGGCTCAGGCTCGGCAGCAGGTTCAGTTGTATCATCAACCGTTGACTTAGATGCGGGAGCATCTTCAGGCTCAGGCGCAGACTGGTTTTGCTCGACCGCAACAGATTTGATCTCGATTTCAGCTGCTACACCTTCAGCAGGTATCTCTTTTGCGGCAGTATCGACTTCGGCATTGGCAAGGCTTGTGTCTGCTGGTGCTAACACATCTTCTGATTCAGTCAACTTGGTTTCTGCGGCAGCAGCTTCATCCGCAAGAGACTTATCGGCTTCTAAGGGTGCTTCAGGAGGAACAGCTTCGTTCTCATCTGCAGCTTGACTACCATTGGAATCGTCCGCGGCTCTGGAAGCTGCATCCACATCGGGAGTCATTCCACCCTCCTCAGCTTTGGCAGCCTCAGGAGCAGCCTCTCCCTCAGAAGATGCAATAGTAGGGTCCTTGGATGTTTTCTCTTCTTCAGTTGGAGCTTTCTCTGCGTGATCTAGCTCAACACATCGTGGTAGATCTTGGGGTGAAGATGATGTCTCGTCTGCAAGCTTGGGCTCAAGTTCAGGCTCCGTGGCTTGGTCCTCTGCCGGACCTTCACCGGCGGGCTTTGCTTCCTCTCCTTTAGAGTTGGAGTCCCCTCCAGTTGTCGCTTCTTCGACAGGTGTCGGGTCCTCAGATGCGGGAAGTGTGTCTGCCACGGGGCTGGGTTCCGCTTCAGGCTCCGCGACTTTCTCTTCTGTCGGGCTTTTTTCTGTGGACTTCGAATCCTTTTCAGAATTCCCTTCTTCTGCTGGAGTGTCTTCCGTGGGTTTCGAATCTTCGGCCGAAGCTTCAACTACAAGTTTCGCTTCCTCTGTTGGGGCAGCTTCTTCTGTCGAAGTTTCCTGCTCTGCGGACCTTGACTCCTCAGCTGTAGCTTTATCTTCCGGCTTCGCTTCTTCTGTTGATGCAACTTCTTCTGCAGCCTTTGCTTCATCTGAGGGTTTGGATTCCTCTTCAGAGTTCGTTCCCTCGACCAGCGCCGCGTCTTCTGGAGAAGAAGGAGTCGCATCCGCGAGTTTGGACTCAGGGTCAGCTTCAGCATCACTAGTCTTCCCAGCCGGAGAATCAGCTGTTACACTTCCCTCCCCTTCTTTATTGGTCACAGCTTGTGGTGGATCGGTTGCTTTGTCTTTGGAATTACTCACATCATTCGATAAAGAATGTGAGTGTTTGGACTTGTGATGATGAGACTTCTCGGCCTTTGCAGCTGCCTTCCTCTTCTCCTCTTTCTCTTTCTCTTTCTCTCTCTCCTTCTTTTCCTTCTCTTTCTTTTCCTTTTCTTTCTTTTCCTTTTCTTTCTTCTTCTTCTTCTGATTCTTGCTCAAAGGTTTTGTTTCAGCAGCAACTGTAAGCTCGTCATCTCCATCGTCGTCCTTCCCTGGCGTCTCTGATGTTTCCGGCTCAGCTGAGTTTTCATCCTTCACGGGAGACTCTTCAACAGCAGGAGCCTCCTCTGTTGCAGGTACGCTATCCTTAGACGCTGTTTCCTCG
The DNA here is from genome assembly GCA_002982035.1 of Fusarium algeriense. Taxonomy (NCBI): domain Eukaryota; kingdom Fungi; phylum Ascomycota; class Sordariomycetes; order Hypocreales; family Nectriaceae; genus Fusarium; species Fusarium algeriense. Next base: position 45,476 of record PVPY01000518.1, read on the forward strand.
GTCGCCAGAGAATCTTCCTTAGTAGTATCTGCTACAGAGGACTCTGCTGTAGCCTTCTCTGTTAGCGAAGGCTCTTTGAGAGCTTCATCTGGAGCAGGTGGATCATCTTTAACTGATACTTCATGGACCGCTGGGGCATCACCCTCGTGTGTCTCATTCGTGGGGCCTTCCGATGCGGGAGTTTCTTCTGTGGGTTTCTCGCCCGAAGTGCCTTCTTCCTTTGCCGGCTCATCCTTTGGCGTATCGTCTGTGGGGTCTTCTGTTTGGGGCGCCTCTGCCTCCTTTTCGAGTGCGCCCTCTTGTGTTGAAGCTTCCTCTTTGATGAATGTCTCACCAGTCTCCGCAGTCGGTGTCTCAGTCGAAGGGAAGACTTCCTCTGGGGCCGCCTCTTCAGGAGGTGTTTCTTCCTTGGGGGCCTCCTTGTCGTCAGTGTCCTTAAGCGCTTTCTCCTCTTTCGACGCCATCTCCTCTAATGGTGTATCCGGCCCAGCAGCCTTCTCTTCTAGAGCTGGTGAGTCTTCGTCAACGGCCTTGTCCTGTGTTCCGGCTGGTTCAGGTTCTTCTGTCTTCTCCTTCACCTCCTCGTTTACCTTCCCCGCCTCCTTGCTCTCCTCGGCACCTGGGGGTGGGGGAATTGGCACAGGAGGAGGAGCTGGAAGAGACTTTGACTCCTTTTCCTTCTTCTTGCTCTTCTTGTTCTTCTTCTTGCTGGATGTTGTAGTTGCTGGGGCTTCATCATCTGCTGGAGCTGGAGCTGGAGCTGCTGGTGGGCCTGGTGCGGGAGGTGGCACAAAAGCAGCTTCTGCTGTGGCTGCAGCCGTCTTCCCTTTTGGCTTTTTTAACTTCTTCTTGTCTTTCTTTGAAAGCGTTTGTGGCGGTAGATATGCTGTGGGCACTCTCATATGTGATTGTTGTGTGTATCCGCCTATGAGTAACTCAGTACAAAAAGGCAAAGAAACAAAACAATCGAAAGAGCTCCAACTCACCTTCGTAATCATCCTTGTCAGGATCATCCTCCGCATCTGAAAATTCGGGTCTAGAGTATTGGACATTTGAGAAATCGGAGAACTGTACATGCCCCCAATCAATTTGTGTCCTACTACCGGGGTAATAGTCGTAGCCGTAGCCGTAGCTCATACTTTCTCTTCCTTATCCGCACCTGACATTATGAAAAAATCTCAATGATAAAAATCTGGGGAGCAACTCTATTATCTTGCTCCTTGCAGCACGCCAGTCAGGCAATCGGGTAGCTGCAGTACGGCCACCAATTGTTAGATCTCTCAAGACCCTGAAGTTGTTAAGCCTCCTACCTACCTAGTTAGTAAATGGGTGGACAGATGGGGGTGGATAGTCGTTGGTCGGGGTATCATGCGGCGCACTGCAGGGCGCGACAGCTCAGCAAATTTTATGGCAAATACGTTTATTGGACGGTACCAAAAAAACAAAAGGGTTGCGAGCTCAGTAACTTTGATTTGCGAAATGCAAGCCTCGGATCATAACGGGCGAACGGGTGGGAGGTCCGGAGAGGTCATTCACGAGATATTCTTGAGGCGAGCGATGGATGGGCCCATTTCCCTCGAGACGGGACTGCTGGAGAAAAAAGCATGCAGGCCTGACAAAGCCCAGTCCAATTCCCCAGTACCCTGCTTGTGATGGGCCACAGGCGCCCAAACCCCAAGGATTACAGCGAGTGCTGCATCGTGCCCATGCGCAATTGGCCCATGAAGAGCCAACGCTGGCTGGCGCCACGTCGCTGGGGGCGGTTGGGTTCCATGGATGCATGGTACAGTAAGGCGAGCCTAATGGGGCGGACGATCAGAGGACTCGAGGAGGTTGAACAATGATGCATTGATTTGATTCATCTGGCCAAGTGTCGATGAGGCCTATCGCGGCCCAATAGTACCCAGGCTCGGATAGCAGAATCAGTACGGACCTGCATGGACGGGCCGCTGCCAGCATGACAAGTTAGCAACATTGAGCCAAGCAGCGTGAGTGACAAACAATCATCATGCGTATCAGGGCGGGTAAGATTGCAATTGCGCAACAAGTAACAGATCAGCTTTGTGTAGTACTAATCGCTTACGCGGTTGGATGGTGGTTTAATAGAGCCTCCATAGAAGAACCGTTGGTCATACATAATAAGTCGTCCACTGCCAGCTACAAAGATAGCCTGGCTTGCACTGGCTTCAATATCGAAGGTTGTCCGGACCCGCCATCCCCACGGCAAAGGTCGCTCCTAGCAGGTGGATCCCGGTACGGGCCTCGTCAGGACGTCTCGGGGGGAGGATAACATCTCAAAACCTTGGATGACTCGGCGGGTCGATCGATGGTGGATGACTGCAACTGAGCGGTTTAGTTGCTCCAGATGTGCAACGTGGCTCGCTTCTGAAGCTTCTTCTGGCAGACCCGTTATGCATCTCGATATCGGGAGCCCTCGGGCCTCAGATTATGTAGGCCATTTCCCCTCGGTGGGGGTGATTGATGTCAATCATTGTCAATACGTACCAACATTCTCAGATGCGACCTGGTTACAACACATCCCTCTCGATGAAACGGCGCCCAACTCGTTTCACGCCTGCTTCTGACTGGCCCATCGGGGTTTGGGCAGGTTGAGCTTGCCTGATAGCATCATGTCATTCACTCGCTCGCTCGCCGTTGTACCGTTGTGGCCGTTGAGCAAGGTCGTCGTCGGTGCTGTGAGCGTTGCTTAGGCTCAGCTTCAGATGTAGAGACAATGGCATTCTCACTTTGGCTACGTCCATATCCTATGTTGCAAACAGAGAGGTCCACTTCATGGCACGGAGCTCTCGTTCTTGCGTCCCGTATTAATCGACACATGCAGACATCTCAGGAGCCGTTAACAGCTTCCATAATTTCCACCGCAACTTGTCAGTCTTGCTTGGTAACACAAATAAAATCTGTTCCTGACAGTAGCGCCATGGGCGGTAAAAAAGCTGGGAGGGCGGTGAGTAAGGTTATCGGAAATGGAGAGGCTGGATCGTGAAGACTGGGCTGCCAAGTATTGAGTGACACTGATAAAGAAATACGGGCAGCTCAACTGACACGTGAACGGGCCTAGGTAAGTTATAGTCCCTTAAACAGCGAACATCTATCTCTACCATCGTTCTTTGACATCTCACATAACACTTGATATAATTCGCAAGAAATTGGGTTCATGTCGAATCTCCCTGGTGGCTTATTGCTGTTACTTTCTGGCCTCCTGTGCAAACTCTCTCGGACCAGAAAAGGCTCGACTGTGTGAAAGGACGACATCCATTGCACGCATCTATATGACAAGTTACCGGAGGTTTGCACAGTAGGTATAAACGAAGCAAGGAATATATTTGATATGCACTTCTTGCTCGGGAATTCTGGCCTCTATGTTGTGTTGAGCTTGTTAATTATATAAACTGAGAAGTTTTGAGTTTGCCATTACAAGTGAGTCTTAGTAGATGGCAATAGTATTGGATCCAAAGCACGTTAAACCATGCAGTATGGACAAACTAAACTCCATTCATCAGACTGTAGCAGGCCTCCTTAAACATGAAGAAAACCATCATGTTCCCTGGAAGCAGGTACAGATCCACAGTTTGACAAGGTCTTTGGAAGACTGTGCATAGCTGAAACGCAATATGAATGATGCTCCAATTTAACTTTTTTTTGGATATTGGTATCTCACATCCTACAAACAACAAACACAGGGTTGCTAGCTGGTCTCATTTCACCTGCGTTCTCAATATCCCACATCCATTTCAACGCTGTCTCATTCCAAAAAGAAAAAGGTCACGATTCGCTGACTCGGCGATAGCGACAGACTCGCCTGTATCGCACCTCTCGTATCAAACCATTGCATTGTGGCACATGTAGCCTCAAAATTTCATGCGATCGTAGACCATCCCATTCTGATTCATGCTGCCGCCATAGGCCGTGCCGTTAAAGCGTGGTCCGTTGTTCCCGAAACCATTCTGGAATCCATAATGAACTCCGTACGCGGGCAAGTTCTAAGTACCCTCGGTAGCCTTGGGTTCAGTCGCACTAGGGGCATAAGAAGCCTGAGCTCTGTTCTTCTTGATGACTTCTTTGACTCGTTCCTCCGCCTCATCCCAGTCCTCGGTATCAAGCTTGACCAAGTCAATACCATACTGTTCGGCAATCTTGCTCAAGGCATCGAAACTTTTCTTATCGTAAACGAAGCTGATGCTGACTCCGACACGGCCGAACCGACCAGTTCGACCAATACGGTGCAGATAGGTCTCGGCATCGGGTTCAGTGTCGCCTCGTCCCTTCATGGGGATGTCATAGTTGATAACCATGGACACGCTGGAAACATCGATGCCGCGAGCCAAAACGTTGGTGGTGATGAGAACCTTGTTCTCACCGTGGCGGAACTTGGACAAAAGATCATCTCGCTCAAATCCATCAAAAGCGGCATGGAGTGCAGAGACCTTGTGTCCATCTGCTACCATTCGCCTCTGAATCTCGTTGGCGCTTTCTCTTGTCTGTACTGGGTTAGAGCAGATGTCAGACGATAATCAGTATCACTAACCTTGACGAAGATGACCGACTGCCCAATGGTCATCAAGCCGTAAAGCTTGCAAAGAATGTCATATTTAGTGTTGTCGTCAGGGCAGTCGATGAACATCTGAGAGATGCCCTTAACCGTGAGCTCGCTGCGCTGCAATTTAAGACTGTGAGCGTTGGGCGCAAACTTGCTGGCATACTTCATGACATTCTCAGGGAAAGTGGCAGAAAAAAGAAGGACCTGAATATCCTTGGGCAGCATGCTATCAAGTATTAGTGTTTTAGCAATATACCCTAACTCTGCCGAGACTTACTTCTTGACCCGAAGGCACTGGTCGCCGAGTCCTTGCTGATCCAGCATGTTATCGGCCTCATCAAGTACAAGAACACGAAGCTGGGAGACATCCAGCTGCCTACGTCGAATGATGTCCATCACTGTACCTGGAGTACCGACAATGACACTAGCTCTGACAGGTTCTCCACGAGGTAGGGCGCCGGGGATTGCGGCAGCAACCTTCTTATTTTCGATAAAACGTCCGATGGCGTTGACTACTCCTTCAATCTGTCGGGCCAGCTCTCGGCTAGGGGCAAGAGCAAGAGCTTGGGGCTGGTCAGGCTTGCTGAAGTCAACTCGCGACAATATCGCGGTGACAAAGGCAGCTGTTTTGCCAGTGCCAGACTGGGACTGCGCCAACATATTTCGAGGCGGATCACTGAGCATTAAGGGAAGAGATCTGCCTTGAACCTTGGAAGGCTTCAAAAAGTTGAGGCTAAGGAGACCCTTCAGAATATCCTCGCGGCTGATAGAGATGTCAGTGGTGTTTCTACCAGGATGAGACAACTACCTACAGGCCGAGATCCTGCCAGGTGGTGGCAGAGTGGAAGGGAGTAGCTTCGTTGTTTTGGAGCTCGCTCAGAGAAACCTCGACATCCCATTCAGGCTCCTGGAGACCAGAGCCACCGAGATTCTCAATGTTACCGTCGGCTTGGCCAAGATCGCCAGTAGGAGCGGGAGCACTCTCGGTTGGAGCGTCCGCAGCAGCCTCGTCAGGCTTTGTGATTCGGCTCGCAAGATCAGTCATGGCGGGCGTCGTGTTGCGTTGTGAGAAGATGTTTCGTCAATCGCGAGGTGCAGGAGAAGAGTTGGTACGGTGGGGAGGCGGTGGTGAATAAGGTAGTGACGATTTTCACCTCGAGGTCATGCAGCAGGCGCTAGAAAACAACTTGCCTGGCGACAATACGATGACTCTTTATCCCGCGAGAGCCAGCGCAGGAAAAGGAACTTGTAAAGAGATGCAGAAAGTAAAATGGCTGATGCAAGGAAAACCCTGAGTTAAGGGGAAATAGGCATAAATAAAGCTCATGCCAGTTACCGCGTGGTGATAGGAGGTGAATGGAAGCTTCCTTCTCCAAAGTTTTGGCGGGGTCCAAGTTATTGGAGGGGCACTTGCAGCTACAGCCTACAGCAGGTGCCTGCCAATTAGTGGAGTTCATACCTTCCAGGTCGGGTAACCTGAATTATGGTCAGGACGACTACCGCTATTTACCCGGTGCGTTTGCTCTGTTACAAGCTCTCACCTCGACTCGACGTACTCCAGCCTTAAATACTCCAATACAGATAGCTTGGACATAAAGCTCGATTTTCTCGCTATTGGACAGCAATTCCCAATTATGCCGGCCTCTCTTTGAAACTGACAGAACCGACAATCCGCCCTACAAGCTTTCATAGCTCGATACATCATATAATAGCTCTGGGTAAGGACAATGGCAGCTCCGCCGCCACCACCAGGAGGGCTCTCCCTATATGAGAATATACTAGATCCGAACGACACGTCTTCAAACCCAGCGACAATATCTTCAGCCCCTGTCCTCTACAATCAAACAGACAACCTATCTACAGAAACTACAGTCAAAAAGCCCATTGATCCAGCTCTTCGCTTTCAGCCTATACGTCGCCCACAAGTGAAACAAGCCAAATCGAAGCCGGCGTTTCCCAAGCCAGCCGTTCCTAAGCAAGCTGTAACTTCTGCTATTCCCGCTCCCGCACAACCGAAGACCACGCTTGCAGACTGGGCTGCAACTGAGGAAGATGAGTGGATGTATGGTATGGGCGAAAAGCGTCAACGCGGCGGTCGCAAGAAGAAGAAAAAGAGACAACAGGAAGAATTTGAGACGAATTGGGATGACATTTATGACCCTACACGGCCAACAAATGTGGAAGAGTACTTGCATAGTGATGAGAAAGTCCAAGAGGTCAGAGATTGGAAAGCGCTGCTTTACAAGCACCGGCGTAAACGCGATGAAAGCGACCTTTCAGATGAGGATGAGGAAACCCGGCATGTTCCATTAAGTGAGTTCAGTATTGCAAACTTCTTCTTTCAAATCCTAACCCGTTCTCAGATCAGTTCGCTCCACCTCCATCATATTCTTTTGTACCACCACCGCCTCAATCACCTCCAGCTGCAGCTCCAGCACCACCTCCAGACAACGCCACTGGGGACGATGCTTTTGCTCGCTTAGCTATGTCTCAAGGGCAAGCTGCTCCTCCATCACAGCCATCACCCTCTCTACCTTCCAACTCAGCTACAATATCACGCGGTCCCATAATGTATTCAAAGCCACACGACGAGATAGACGCAGCAGGGGACGATGTAGAAGATGATGCATATTCTCCGCCTCCAGTCCTTGGCTCCGCTCTGCCTGAACAGCCCGATGTCGATTCTGAACCTCGATCAAGCCGGCCAGGCCAGTCTGGCTTTGCTCACCGACTGATGAGCAAGTACGGATGGACAAAGGGCAGTGGTCTTGGTGCCGATGAGTCAGGAATCGTTAATCCTCTTCGTGTTCAAGTAGAGAAGCGGCGGAAGAAGGCCGACGCAGATGGCGGGGGATGGGCCGAGCCTGGTGGAAAGGGTAAAATTATTGGTGGGAAGCGCAAAGACGAAAATACAGGCAAATTTGGTACTATGAGCGAGGTTATAGTACTGCGCAATATGCTCGAGAACATGTACAATCTCGAGGAAGAGATTTCAGGGGGGTTAGGGCAAGAAATAGGAGAAGAGTGTGGAGAGAAGGTAACGAACGTCATGTCCTATTTCAGCCATGATGAACTAACGATGATGCAGTACGGTCGCGTCGAGAGGCTACATATCGACCAGGAAACTCGCAGAGTGTTCATCAAGTTCACAAACCAAGTCTCAGCACTTAGGGTGAGTATCCTATTCCCCTTCTGACAAGCGCGCGCAACTGACACCCCATACAGGCAGTCAATGAACTAGATGGTCGTGTATTTAACGGCAATGCGATAGTTCCCGAATTCTTCGATACAGAAAAGTTTGAGCAAGGGAAATACAACTAAATAGAGGGCTCCTCGAAGCAGGATAAAGCATGCAGAAACGTGATACCCAAATATTATCAGCATAGGCACATATTTAATTACTGGTTTAGACCAAGAAAATCTGCTCAGTCTGTTCAGAGATTCACCTTGAAGCAAGTGATGTTCCTGTCAAAGGCACATTAACTATATAGCTTCAATAATCCCTACTCAGATGTCTATCGGAAGAGAAAAGGTAGAAGATAAATGACTGAAGCACAATTTACTTAAGGCCTTGGCAAAGGATTCTCATGAGAACCAGACATAAGAAACCTTATTGTAATCGCACAAAGTAATTCTTAGCATGTGAGGTAGCCTATCAAATATGTAATACGTTACAGTATAGATATGAGCTAAAATTTTCATGATAAGTCTCAAGAGGAAATATTATGTCAAGCAAGGACTTGTCGGCGAATAGTATGGTTCGAGATATTTAGTAAAGAAATGTATCGCCAAATCATGTTGCAGGAGAAGATTTCATGAAGAATTAAGTCCAAATACAATCGATTATTAAGCTCTAAAGGTTATCCTTTACACGCAGTTACCCACCCCATGAAAAGCATTTTGTGCCCCTTGATGACCAAGCACAATATGTCGTAGAGAAAAGTCAGGAAACATGATGACGACAGAAATGACGCCTTAAAAAGAAAGCCAGCAATCTTCATCTATGCTTAGAAGAGCTGAGCAACAGCAGCAACACCGGCAAGAGCAAGAACAGCCATGTTGACGCTGACGATACCAGCAGCATCATCCTTGTCGTCACTGTTGCTCTCGGAAGAACCGTCGCTCGACTCGCCACCGTCCTTGCCCTCGTTGGCTTGCTTGTTGTTGGATGTGCACTTCTCCTCACCATCGATCTTCTTGTCATCCTTGAGGTTTTTGAAGTAATCACAGAACTCCTTGATATCGGTGGTGGAGGTAACAACGACACTGCCACTAACTTGGTCAAGCTTGGGAAGTTCCACCCTAGAGAAATACTTGTTAGATATGGAGTTATGGAACATTGACATTGTTACTCACTTCTCGAAGTTACCACGGAGGGCAATACCACCGGTAACCTTCTTGAGCTTGGGAAAGTCATCAATAGCCAAAAGCTTGGTGTTGTTCTGAATGGTGAAACCACCACCAATCTCCTCAAGGGCAGGGAAGGAAACGTTGGTGAGCTTGTTCATGTCAATGAGGGATAGTGTCTCGGTGATGGTGGTCAGGTTGGGAGCGGAAAAGGACTTGAGCTCAGGGTTGGCGCTCAACTTCAAACTCTTGGTCACCTCCTGGAGAGCAGGAACCTTGAAGGACTTGGCGCTAGAAATCTGGATCTCAGCAGCAGTCTCGAGCTTGTTCATGGTAATTTCCATAACGTCGTTGCCATTGTCGAAGATCAGGAGCTCGCTGGTAACATTGACGAGGTCGGAGTTGAAGGCGCTCATCTTTCGGTTGTTGTCAATCTGGAAGCTCTCGACACTGGCGACGCTGAGTCCGCTAAGATCACTGATGAAAGTGTCGGTAATTCGAATGCTCTTGATCTTAGTTACGCCTTCGGTACCGAAATTCAGTTCACCGAGACGGGGAAGCTTGATGAAGCTAAGCTCGCCGAGGCTCTTGAGGGAAGAGAAGTCGAGGTTGTTAAGGGCCTCGAGGTTGTTGAGCTCGAACGTTCCGGTGATGGAGTTGATGGAGGTACTGGAGATAGAGATGAGGTCACCAGCATTCTTGGCCTGGAAGTTGCCCTTGATCTGCTTGGGGCCGTTGATAACAACAGCACCGGAAGTAGTGTTCTTGATGATAATATCGCCCTCGACAACATCGCAGCTGATGACCTGTGTAGGCTCGGTGATCTCGACGTCCTTGGTGCAGGTGGCAGCTAGAGAAAAGCCATTGTCAGTTGAATTTTTATACGCTGTCTATATTATTTAACATACCTGAGACGGCGGAGACACTGAGGGCCGCAATAGCGGAGAGGACCTTAATGGAATGCATTATGACCTGGATAAACAAATTAGATGATGCTTATTATAGACGAGTGCGCGAAGAAGGTTGCGGGCTTGTTTCGTAGCGGTTGTTCTTATGAATGTCGCTCCAAACTAGAACCGCCTCGAAAGAAGTGATGTTGATGATGGGTGATATCGATCGACGGCAAGACAAGGTCGTGGTAGATAGCGATGTCCCTCCTGGGAGGAAAGAAGATCTTATGGCAACCAACCTGGAAGGAATGTGTGAGACGAGAGGGTGAGGGAGAACAGAAGCAGGCGACGCGTGCAAATCAAATCGTAGGCAAGAAATGACCAAGACACTGAGTCAATGGAGAAGGAAGTGTGTACAAAAAGGGTATTTGAGGCAGGTGAAGAAAGAAAGAAAACAAGACGGCAAGAAAGACGGAACGGAACGGTTGAAATCAACCAAGAAGCACAAGCCAAGCAAATGCGCGTCTCGGCAAGCACCTCACAATGGATCAAAGGTCCAGTCCAGTCCAGGTCGGCCGAGCAATGGACGTTCGTACGTACCTAATTTGTAAGGGGAAAAGATCCTGTGATTTTGTTGGATGGTGTTGATTCTTCAAATCCTTGAGGGTTTCTCGGCGAACGACTGAGATATATCACGGAAAGGTAAGAATATTCCTTGAACTAGGTGAAGTCTGACTGGGTAGAGCCCGACGAAAACGAGTGGCGTGAAGAGAAAAACTGGACGAGAATATTAACGACAAGGAGAGGAAAGAAGAAGGTCGAAGGAGCGAGAAAAAGAGGAGGAGAGGGAGATGAAAGATGGTCGACCGAGATGAGTGCACGGTGGGAATTCGGCGCCGCCTGCATGGGGCATGGGTGAGCAGGGGAGCTACCAGGGTGGGTTCGAGTTGGATGGCAAAACCTAAGTTAATGGAACAAAAGCAGGGCACCGACAGGCCAGTCACCAGTTTCGGGCCCATTTCCCAGGGGCACTCAGACACTGAAGACCAAAAAGGAACCAGTACCGGTCCAAACGATGCCAGGGCGAGCTGGACTCCATCCAGTACGGACGGGTGCGACGGCCCATTGACCAGGTGCGAGAAATAGGGATGGACGGCATAGGCACGAATCTCTTGTTAATGGTTCATAGACATGGGCCCACTGGCTTCTGTCTCCTCAGTGAAGTGAAGCGCTCACCATGATGCGAAGTATTTACACTGACCCACCACTGAACTATCAAGACGCTAGCTAATCCATTGAGTTTCTTATCCGTCTTGGTTTGAGGCGATGTTGGTTCTTTTCCTACCTGTCTTGCGAGCTAAGGCCTGATATGCTCCCATCTTGATACCAACCTCCAGTTCCGAACACCCAATGGCCGCGTAAGCAGAATTATATGCAACAATGATGACAGCACTTTGCCTCATGCTTGGCCAGCAACCAAGACAATCAACACTTCCAGAAGAAGAAATCGCCCACCACTCTTTGACTTTGACTGCGTTGCATGTGCATTAGCGGGGTCTATCAGGTACCGCAGTTCCTTTGCTGGTACCTACCTCTATACCAACTCTGTCCAGCTTTGAATTCACCTCTGGCTTTTAACCTTCCATTACAGGAAACATCCATCTGGAGGTACTGTACACCGTACCTGCATGATTCCTCCATCAAACTTACCTCGATATCAAGGCAAATTGTCCTTGTTATTACCTGGCATTCTTAATCACCTAAATTAGCTACAATCTCCAATTTTGTGCCTTTAATTCCATCGCATCGCATGCAGGCGAGATTTGCACCCCATTTTCAGCTACGGACGATGCTCGTAGTATCCACTTTGCGCATCAACTAGCAGGGGCCCTAAACTCCATGCCTCCAGAATGCATTTCGGCATTGATAATGTGATACTTTCAAACCAAGCGACATATAGCCTCGATAGCTGTCATGACACCCTCCCCAAAGTATATACTAACAGACGGAGACATTGCAACGCCTTCCCTGTCAAACTCATCTTGTTCCATTTGTCTTGTTTCGCCCATGCCCTGTGCTGCATTTATGATTTCACGATCCAGCCTAGGCCTGGATTCTCAATTTTCCACCGAGACGTCATCATTTCTATGAGACAGAGGCCGGGCCTCAGTCAACCGTGGTTCCTGTTCAAGGCGAATGTCACACGTCCAACTTGTCAATGGCGTTAAGCAGAGTACAAGAGTTCAGTTGCTGCCATGGCGGTTATTCAACCAAGCGAACACGAACCATCTTAATTGAAGGAAATACAACAAACCCATTGATCGATTTTGGACTCGCATGATCACGAAGAATCAATTATCAAGATCACGAAGCATAACATCACTCAAATCTTATTATATTGGCAATACGATACGAGCTATCCGGCATCGAAACTCCCGGGAGCTCCGGGGATAATAACAGGGAAGCCTAATGCTTCTCCCTTTATTTCTATCACCATTCCACTATGTGCTCGCTTCCCTTTCCTTTTTAATCTGCCTCCTATCAATATTCGAAGTCTCAGACCATTGATATGCAACCCGGCTGTCACTGGGACCCACGGGCTTCTTATTTCAATGAGTCTCAACTGATGATTCTGTATCAGTCCCAGCTCCTTCCGTATGGCAGTGGATTGTCACTCACTCTTAAATAATGTGCTGGGGCACATGCTGCGGATAGATCCAACTTTGCGATCCAAAATTCACCCTTTTTTTTTTTCTTCCTCACACCACCTTCTAACCGAAATTCGCCCCTGATTTGTTTTCATGCCCTGTTACTAGGGCCATTGGACTTGTTATCTTTCAGTTTCACGGACTCGAGATATCCATTGAGGATAATCATGATTATAATCATCATCCAGGTAATCAAAGTGACACACTAAAGCAAGTTCAGCAAGCTCATCTTCCTTCCCTTCATATCAGACAATGCCTTTCCAGGGTCCTTCGGCCTCGTTGCGAAACCCAACCCTGACTACCTTGGAGCCAGACAGACATCTGACTGAAAAAATGCATCAACTTACCTACAGATATGAGTGACACTGCGTCTAGACACTAATTTACCTAGTTCGGATATGCGTGGATTTCTTCCTGTTGGCTGCTCGGTTGAATCTTCCGCTGGCCAGGATGCCACGACCGACGCTTTCATTCCATCGGGTAGTATATCGAAGTTATCCGCCGCCCCTTGACGCGTTGCACTCTCCACACTGACACGGCCAAGCCTGCAGCTTGTGTGGGATTGTCTCCATTGCTAACCAAGCATCTTCCCACTTCCCGTTTCCATATCTGCCAAGACAGCTCGCAGAGACTCAACGATTTGCGAAGTGGTTGCACAATATTTTTATTTATGGACCTCACAGGAGGTTAAGTGCCTTTGACTATAGCATTGAGCCATTTAGCTCTCACGATCGGCAAGCTAATGTCGAGTTCGTTGTTCTTTGGACACGTAGCGATGCGTCTGATCTGATACAGACTCATATTCACTATTTCTCTTTGTTTCTTGCAACCTTTATGATGTACCTAGAATCCTAGATGCATCGAGGCCCGCTGCAGTCTCGGCAGTGGCGCCTTTGGTCGATTCGTGGCGCAACCTACTTCGCGCCGGTGCAAGAATGAACCCACAACGCAGGGCCTCCCCTGGGGCCGATCGCCGATGGTGAATCATGTTCCTTCAAGGCCAATGAGAAAACATGCCCTCAGACGAGAAGACGTTCTCACCAAATCATTGCGTTTTTGGAGAAACTCATTATGTATCATCAGACGCGTAGATCGGGCTTTATTCACCGGGTCCAGACCTATAATCAGTATACGTTTAAATCTACCTAATGCATTGGAATCTGTAGCATGACATCACCACTCACAGTAGCAACCGTGGCAGTGTAATATCCGATTAACACCATGTGGGATCTTCTTTAAGGAGCACGATAACAACAAACACGCCGACCCAGCAACCGATGTTATTCCATCGTACTGATATCGGTCTCTTCGACTCGCCACATGTACCACATGAAGAGACTTCGAAACGGTGAGAACTTATTCGAAAGTTCAGTCATATCCTGTTCTGACATGTACTTCCATTTACCACCGCCCTTGGCCTTGAGCTTGGCAATATCACGCCCCACGAATGCAGCCATGCCCCTTTGAACACCTAGATCACCGAGCGAAAAGACGTCCATTCGTTTGAGCCCAAAGCATGCAAACATCTCAACGGACCACTTCCCAAGGCCTCTCACGGCGATCAGCTTTTCCATGACCTCCTCGTCGGAAGCATCATGGAGCATTTGGGCACTAAGTTCTCCACTGACAAACTTCTCTGCAAGGCCTTTGATGTACTCGGCTTTGCGTTGCGATAAGCCTGCTGTACGAAGTTCCTCGATCGACTTGGCGGCTACTTGAGAGGGATGAGGGAATCGGGCTCCTGGTTGCTCCTCGAACAAGGTGAGAAACTTGGCTTTTATAGATTTGGCTGCAGCTCCTGATACCTGCTGGCTAATAATGCCACTGGAGAGGTTCTCAAATGGATCTATCTTCTCTGCCAGTCCCTCTGGTGAGAATACTCTGCAGTGGTGGCTCTCCACCAAAAGTTTCATGCGAGGATCAACTTTGATGAGATAGTCGCATGCCTCTTTGAGTAGGTTCTCGGTTGTTGTCTTGACCTGCGGCGCCTTACTGGGAGATACGTTCTCAATGTCCCGTGAGGCAACAAGACGCGATGACTCTGGTGAGAGCAGCGTTGCGTTTGTCAGTTTGGGGTTTGCAAGTCGTGTAACGGCCGCAGTGCGAGGCTTCTTGGTAGAGCTCGTCGGCTCAGCAAAAAGCCCAGCGGCAGCAGGTGTTGGTGTCATTGGTGGCGGGGCCGCAGGTGTTGCAGGCTTGCCTTGTGTTCGTTTCCTCGGAGGTGGTGTTGAAGGTACCTGGGGCTCATTTTGAACAGCAGCTGTTTTACGCTTCCGACTTGTGGCCTTGGGTAGTTTTGCTGGTAACTCCGTCTTGGTCGCAGGTTGAGCACTGATGCGTGAAGATCGCCTTGTGACAGCCATGATGTGTGTCGTGTTGAGTCCTATCCTGATTCCGGGTTTTTGTGAAGATGATGTGAATAGCTGTAAGGCCAGAGAGGGGTAGTGTCGTGAGGGCGAGGTGAGCATAAAGCAATCCGGTTTACGGTAAATGCGCCGCTATTCCCAAGCGATCTTTGGTATAGCCGAGGCTTTGTTCTTTGTAATTGGCGGGTATTCTTGTTCATGAAAGTGTTGGTCTTTTGCTTATTCACGTTCATGCGGATAGGAGGAGCTTCGGCGAAATGCGCCCTGTTTATGTCATTGGTCGATCTCTTAGCGTATTTGGAGCGAGAACGTCACAGGCTGAATTTACAATTAGAATAACAAGCTGGTGATGACATGAACTGGGAGCTATATATTCTCTTAGTGAAAAATGGCTTGGTATAAAGTATTCCCCTCTCTTTGTAATTAGACATACTCTTTATCTGGAATAAAGCTTGCTAGTTCCTCACTAGTGGTTCTAGCGATTGTCCTTGTTAAGATTGGTACTCTCTTGACCAACACACACATCATCTGCCTGTTGCGTAGAAAGACACTTTTAATAGTTGATCATACATACTTTTCAGTCAGAGATTCTTAACACTAACCCAATACTGCCCCTTCCCGACTGTATCCAGGTTGAGCTCTATCTTCTTAATGGACGAGTCCGGTTGTATTACTCTTGTTGCAGTTATTTTAGTCGAAGCTGTAACTGGAATCGGTGTTCATAATGAGTATATGATAGATGATGAAGTCTTCATTACTAGTCAATTGGCCCACGTACTGAGCTTCACATAGTTTCTCTGGTCCATATAGCCAGTAACAGCGACTTCAATTGCCTCCTGAAGGGACTCTCCAGGGTAGGTAAGCTTATATCCGTCACTGACGCTGACTTTCCCGCCGCCCACACACGGCAACGTGTTTCGATAGGGGCTATCTGCCGCTGAAACACTGAAAAATGGACACCCAGCGGGTCGGTGGGGTGCCTGGAAGCTCTGGAACGCTCTAGGGACCCTGTCCCGGCCGCAACCCGGGCTGTCGTGTTGAGCCAACGAAAGTCAAAGTGCTGATCTGAGCTATCGCAACGTGGATAATGTCATGTCAATAGTGCTTCGTTTTATTTTTCCTACCTGGATTCTTCCAATCTGTGCCCATTGACATCCCCAATTGATGATAGAGAATCACCACACACTCGTTTTCGATCTCGTTATCTGGCCTTGTTCAATGCGAATATCATTGATTTTCGAGCCACTCTGGACACGCTAGACCCCTTGCGCGACAGCAATAACCTCAGAGCGGCCAGCAAAACCCCTGTATAAAGGCATATCAGGGTATCGTCTGCCCAAGAACGAAATTACACGAGAACCGGCGTCGACTACGCCATAAAAGTCTGTGGTAAAGGATTGAAGAGTTAATAGACAAGCCATTGCGACAGCTGGTTGCATCGAAAGAACAGCGAACCTCGGAGATCTCACGTGGTTGCTGACAACAAAACGTGAGAACAGCTGTAACGACAGCTCCAGTAATCTCTCTGGCGACAGACTGCCCTACCTCAACCATAGAGAGAAAAAAACCACTACTTGAGGCACTCGCCATGCTTCTTCCAGGCGGTGGACTTAACTGGAAGGCCGCAAAGGCCCAAATGCCTCCCAGCAGAGTATTGAGAAGCAATTTGACACGATCACGATTGCTTCTCCTAATAAGCGCTACTGGCATTGTGATGCTGCTGTACCGTACATTTGGAGCATCAACTCCCGGACCACAAAAGTCTGTACTGTCAACTCAGTTTGAGCAGACGAAGTTGACTAACCTAGAAACAGTGTTCGCTGCTGGGGCCCAAATAAGTCGCCCATGGAAATGACACCGAATGAGCATGCTCTGTGGAATGCGCACATGCAGACACCAGTCCTTTTCAATCACCATAAACCTCTGAAAGTCGAATCTCCCTCGATCCAGCACATCGACTTAAACCCGATCACATCGAGCCCACAAGCCCTGATCCGAAACGAACGAGTATTAATATTGACGCCCCTGAAGGACGCTGCTCCTTTCCTCAAGAACTACTTCAAACTCATCGCGGAGCTCACTTACCCGCATCGCCTTATCGATCTCGCCTTCTTGATATCCGACTCGAAAGACGATACCCTTGCTGTCCTTGCTTCCGAGCTTGATCACCTACAAAAGCGCAAGGACGAGGTGCCATTCAACAGTATTACGGTTGTCGAGAAGAATTTTCATTTCCACCTTAGCCAAGATGCGGAGCTGAGACATGGATTTGAGGTACAGGCTCCACGTCGTAAAGCCATGGCCAAGGCAAGAAACTACCTCTTGTCTACAGCTTTGAAGCCAGAGCACTCATGGGTGTACTGGCGTGACGTTGATATTGAAGAAGCGCCTAGGCGAATCATCGAAGACTTCATTGCGCACGATAGAGATATTCTAGTACCCAGTGAGTCTTTGAAAGCAAATACTGAGACATCATGACACTGACATATCTGAGACATTTGGTTCCACAGATTTGAGAAGGGTGTTGATATCGAAGGTCGATGTAAGTTACTCAAGTCCAGCGAATGACCTAAGAACTCTGCTAATTTTCCATTGCAGTCGACTACAACTCATGGATTGAGTCGGAAAAAGGTCGAAAGCTCGCTAGCAGCCTACCAAAGGACACAGTGATTGTTGAAGGCTACAAGGAATTCGACACTGGTCGCGAATACATGTGCAAGATGGGAGATTGGCGCGAAAACAAGGATGTCGAGGTTCAACTGGATGGTATTGGTGGCGTCAACATTCTCGTCAAGGCAGACGTTCATCGATCGGGTTTGTGCTTACAGGACGACAAGTTTCATGATCTCGGAGCTAACATTATCTTTAGGTATCAACTTTCCAGCCTATGCTTTCGAAAACCAGGCGGAGACTGAAGGCTTTGCCAAGATGGCCAAGCGTGCCGGTTATCAAGTCATTGGTCTCCCCAACTACATCGTATGGCACTACGATACCCAGGAGAAGGGCGGTAACCTATGAGGCTCAAATTGGAAGAGCAGTTTTCGAGTTGACTCAACCTAACTTTCCTATCCTGACGATTCTTGACCACCTCACACCATATACGCAGACCCATGACGTTACGCCCTTAACGTTTCCAACATTTATCCAGACTACTCGATGCTGACCTTCAAGCTAAGCTTAGCACACGAGCAACAAACTTTATCTTTCAGCAAGTTACCTATTCCACTCGATTCCGACTCAATCTATCGCGTATTTAATACGGTTTATGTTGGCGCTAGGGGTGTTTCCTGGGGGGATGGGCTAAAAGCGAAGCAGATGCTTTCTGTAACATTTGGAAACTGGTTTCTTGTTATCAGTTAGGAATGGCGTCCTGTAATGAAGATTCGGTAGTAATGTGTGATAGAGAGAGAAAGAAGAGGAGAGAGAGAGAAAGAAGAGGAGAGAGAGAGAGAGAAGAGGAGAGAGAGAGAGAAGAGGAGAGAGAGAGAGAGAGAGAGAGAGAGAGAGAGCTCTGCATAATGCTAACTGGCAGAGTATGGAGCAAGATGTAAATTACCTAGATAGTATGAGTTACTTCCTGGAGTTGGGTATACACTGATGATTATCACAAGTATAATCAGCCAATGAGTTTCCCCACAGACTCTCTTGGAAGGACTTTGACTACTAGTTATGTTAATCTATTAGGCTAACCAGTAGCGACAAGGCCGAAAAGGACAATACTGGAAATATTGAATTATTGCTTAAAGGCTTAAATGAAAGGACTAAATGTAACAAGCCATGATCAGATGGCACTTCTTCCATCATGCCTAACTTGTGAATAAACTCATTTGGTTGGAGATTGGAGCGAATCAACTTGGCCATATCTGAGTTGGCAATGTGAATATTGCGTCACATGAGACGGGTGCACCTGAGCGACCTTGCATTTACGGTAGATAGCACCCACTTTATGCAATTAAGAGAAAATGGCGGGCAAAGCCAAAGTGCCGTCATCACACAGGCAACGATAAGAGTTCAGCAGGCACCGTCAATTCCACACTTCATAGGACGACGCTGAAGACGACGAACATCGCACATCACAACTCAAGGGGTATATACCGTGCTTCTCAAAACTCATCTTATCCTAGAAGCCTACCATACTCTGCGTAACCCCGGTACTTATTGTCCTCTTTCAGACCGACCCCACTACCCAACATTGAGTCGAGGCTCATTACGCCATTTTCTGCTCCGACCCTACAGTACACGACGAGATCGACCCTCGGGAGGAACAGGACCTGCGCTCCTTTTCCTCATCAATCTCACCCTTTCTCATCACTCTTCAGCGACCAGAAACCGTAAACATGTGGGGGTGGTTTGGTGGCGCCGCGGCCCAAAAACGCAAGGACACGCCCAAGAATGCGATCCTTGGTCTGCGAGCCCAGCTTGACATGCTACAGAAGCGCGAGAGACACCTGCAAAACCAGATCGATGAGCAGGATGCTACCGCACGCAAGAACGTGAGCACAAACAAGAACGGTATGTGATCATTTTGACGAGGTTGATAATGCGGGGCAGAGATGCTGATCTATACGATAGCGGCCAAGGCGGCCTTGAGGCGCAAAAAGACACACGAGCACGCGCTCGAGCAAACTGTTGCACAGATCGGTACATTGGAGCAACAAATCAACTCGATCGAGTCCGCCAATATCAACAAGGAGACTCTGGCAGCTATGAGCAACGCCAACGCGGCCATGAAGCAGATTTATGGAGGTCTTACGGTGGACAAGGTTGATGCGACAATGTACGTTTATGCCATGCTTACTTGCGTTGTTTTTGTGTGAGATGTTCCTTTTGCCAACCTGATGTTATAGGGACGAGCTGCGTGAGCATAATGCTATGAGTGATGAGATTGTCAACGCAATCACTTCAAACTCATTGGGCGAGCCGATCGACGAAGATGAGCTGGAGAACGAATTGGATGAGCTACAACAGGAGCAACTCGACGAACAGATGCTCAAGACGGGCACCGTCCCTGTGTCGGATGCTGTGCACAAGCTACCCACGCCGGCCAGCGCAGAGCGTACGTACCCTAAGCTCAATTGTGTTTTGTTTCAATGCTAACATTTTACAGCCGTATCGAGCAAGAAGCAGGCCGTTGAAGAAGACGACGAGGAAGCCGAACTCCGGAAACTGCAGGCCGAGATGGCCATGTGAGATTGCTTATAGAGAAATTTGATGATTGCATAGCATTTTAGTTGGTCGGGACTAAGGGCGAAGCTACATCATCTGTGGCGGTTTCATATCACACAGACAAGAGACGACTTGGTGGTGTTCTGAGCTTCCTATGCCCTGGCGGATTTGTGGTTCTATTGTGGGTGTTATGTCGGCGTCGGCGTCTGTGGCTGTTGTTCATCCTTAACGTTTGCGAAGCCCTCTCCATCTTTTGCCTAGGAATTTGGCTTTGACATTGTACCCGCTGACCTCACACAAGTGTTTGCTGATGGCAGCACGTCTGGCAACTATGGACTTGATTAGGGACTTGTGTGATGGTTGGCGAGCCTTGAAATGGGGGAGAATCTAGATCTTCAATGCGAATATATCCCGTAAAGTTGACCATGATGTGTTGTTGCTGAGATGATATGAATGCTAGTGACGAGGACACTCTGTTACTACCAAGTTGGGCCCTATCACTGCAAGAGGAAGCGAACGGGAAGAAATACGAACATGACATCAATAAACCAATGCTCCAAGGTTCAAAAGTTGGCCACGATGGTATCATAGAAGGTGATGGTGCTTATTTCGTTTGGCTGCGAGGATTTGATTAAGGTCAAGACAGTGTGGGGTCATATCGCGATTTGATTGATCCATAGACATCCATTCTAACCGAATGAAACAAGGGCCAGCTCTTGGTCAGCCTCAACCCTGTCTTTCTAAGATCTCGCAACGAACCGAGAGGTCTAAGTACTGTACAATCAAGACGAAGTAACGCTGTCGAATTCTTTCAGCTGGCCTGAAGGTGACCGGTTCAGAGAGACTTTTAGACCATCCAACTGATTCCGAAACCAGCCAAGACGCAAAAAGTGCAGTCATCACATCTTCCGCGTTGTGTCAACAATATCAAGCTTAATAACGGTCGTCGATCTGCAAAAGGGCGGCCTTGTATGGCCCCCATGCGAGGCTATACGGACACCGTAATTGGACGGAGATGGCTTCACGTGATCGGCCATCGTGTTTCCAGTTGGCTGGTTGGCTCCCAATGGTTACGCCCAAAAGGGCCCACCCGCGTCTAAAGGCGCTACAAGAAGCCCCAGCCAGTCATAGCTCAAACTCTAACCGCCAGACAAACATCACCGTCCGTCGAGTTTCGGATCGTCTGATGTATTTTGTCTCTGCATCTGGCAAAAATAGCACCTGCAGGAGCGTATCTTGGATCCAGCCTCTTCTATAATGACGCAGAGCGATAGAGGGCCCGCTCTGGCGGCTCCATAGCCCTTGAGAGGCCTTGGAGCTGAAGAGGAGGCTTGCTGATGCAGGCCTTACAATGACCAGCAAGCGCTGGCTTTCATATCATGATCAGCTTCCGTGATGTAGCGGGAGACGGCGGCTGCTGAGAATCTATACGCCGCATATGCAGTCTTGTTTTATCTCGTCTTCATATGTCCCCTGGTTTCCTAACTCATCCATCCGTTGTGACCGTGTTTCGCATTTCCTTTTGTCTTTTTCCTCTGTTGTCTCGTCTGTGGCCGCTTGTACAAGCTATCACTTCCTAATTTCTCCTCTATTCACTTTTCACTTTGCTCTCTTGTCCCTACTTCTCGTGAATTCACTTCGTTGAGATGCTGGCCATCTCCTTTAATAGGATATCCTTATCTATAGGTGAGCTCATCAGCTCAACGGGTCCAGCCTCGACCTGGGACTGATCTATGGTCTTCAGATGTTTCGTTGTAGAATGGCCAGTTGGCCATTTTCCTTCGTGCCGGCATGGTTGATCTTTTGCGTAACCGTCGTACTGGCGACTAATATCTCCAACGAATTCTCGAGCTTCATCCCCAGCTGTGCTGGAGAATGCTTCGCCTCTTTCCTGAACGTCAATTATGCTCAAGATGTTTGTACCGGAAAACCTTTATTGAATTGTTTGTGTTCTCGAAGGGGTGCCTTGGGATTCACTCTTGGCGAGGGTGCAATGCAATGCATCTCTGCAGAACGATCCATCGGATACTGCTCAATAGTCGAAGCCAGTGGTAAGTACTACTGACCCCAGAATACTAAGAGAGCGTGACTGACGCAGAAATAGACAGAGTCATCGAGAATGCATATGATATATGTAACGGGAGACCTGGCGCGGTTCACCCAACTTATCTCACTATCACAGCAACACTAGTTTTGGCGCCTTCAGGGGGAGTTGTGACTTTTCCCTCTGTGACCACCAGGACTACCTCACGACCGAATAATACACCGAGCACTATTCGTACATTACCAACGACCTTGGTCATTGATACATCCTCGCCTCCTATTATTCCAAGACCATCAACGGAAATAACAACTAGATCAGCAACGCGTTCGACGGCCAGAGAACACTCTACCACTGGTTCATCAGACGATTCAGATGTAATTTCGATTACCGAACCTCCGTTCACCAAATCCACCACTTTCGAGACTTCTGCATCTACCTCAACTTCGAGTTTAGCGACCGAATCGAGCACAGAGGCGCCTGGTGGTGCTGGTGGTGCAAGCAAAGATGAGGGCAGTGATGATTCAGACAGACTCTCCACCGAACAGGTTGCTGGCATATCGGTGGGCGTCCTTGCCGCAGTGGGAGTTGCAGTTGGAGCCATTGTATTGGCAAGATACTATCGACGAAGAAAGTACCCTCAGATTAAGACTGGCTTTCTCCCAATGAGGGATACCTGGGGTTATAAACCAGACCGATCTGATAACGGTGGACATAACTCATGGATGGTCCATCAACTACGACCTGATTTGGACCCCACGAATCACCCACCACCGCCGCCTGCTTACAATCGGAGGAGTGTCAAACCTGAAAGCATTGGCATAGCATTATCACCTCCTCCCTCAAGTCGCAACACGACGGTGCATACTTCTCCGCTGAGGCGGATATCAAAGCTCCTCCCTGCGAAGCCAACATTACCGGATCTATCTGTTGGAGGTACCAGCGAAAAGCCCTTACCTCTTCTCCACCCAGAGCAGGCTGGAAGTAGACGCCATGATGCTGGACCATCAGTTCGAGATGAGAGTCCTTCAATACCTCCACCAACGCTTGCTGCTGCTGCTGCTGCTGCTGCTTCGCCAAGAAGATCCAAGCCGACGCCCTCTGCGCCACTAAAGCTACAAATCCCATCAGCTGAGAAACCGACAGGACCAGCAAGACGAATGAGCAACCGTGAAAGCAACGTGACTGAATTTGAAGAAGACCGAACATCGATATCTCCAAACGCCAACACTCAGGTCTGGAGACCACCAACCACACCTCTCTCGGCAACCACCTACTATGTTGCCGATCAGTACGGTAATTGGGTTCTTGGCAACCCAAAGCGTGCGTCAGTGGTCGCACGAGGCTCACAAGACTCTAAAGTTCCTCAAGAGGGAGCATCAAGACCATCAACTAATAACGACAATGGCCCTTTTGGCAGTGCAGAGCAAAGCAACACTAGGACTCTTGCGCCCCCAGCTGAGATCATTCCTGCTGGTTCACAGCCCAGACCTGTCGGGCCTCGCCCGCAGTACCCCTCTCCCTTCTTCTCGTCCCAGTCTCACCCAAGACGCAGCGCTTCAATGCGCCGCTCCATGGCAAAACCCCTGACTCGACCACGCGAGGATTCTAGCAGTAGCAGTGCTACCATCATCACTACCTCAACCGAATCCTCCACAAGTATTTCGTCTGTGGCACCAGAACAGCAGGTCAGCCTATCGCCTGTTGTCGAATCGCCCCAGTCAGTCAGAGCTCGTCAGCAACAACCCCAGATCCCTCCGCGGGACCCTCGACGTGCTAGTCAGATGGGCAATCCTGGTGTTAACATCAACCCGCGATCTGCTCCTCCTACGAGACAGATAGTTTACAGTCCTCCTGGACAGCCAAGCCCGACTTTGGGTATGATGCAGCCTCCTAGTGCGTCCTACGCGGCACTACAGCCCAAGGCACGGTTGCGGGCGCAACAGCAACAGCAACAACAATTAGCGCCTCAGAGTACGCAGCCCATCGCCAACGCAGGACTGCAGACCGCTTCAGCAACAATGCGCATTGTAGAGACTTCTCCGGAGCCAGACGAGGCTACAGAACCCGCGGCTGTTAACCCGGATCAAATCCGGGCGTCTCCCTTTTACCTTGATCCACCATATCCTCAGCCTCTTCACACCCGTCAGCCTTCCCAGCATCGCCGTTCTGTGTCAGGTCCTCAACCTCAGCAGTACCGACCATATCAGAGGCCCCCCTCGTTCCAACCTTCCCCTCGCCAACAACAGGCAGCTTGGCGACCTGTCCAGCGACTGCATTCACAGAATCATCAGCAACAACCGCAACAACAGCAGAACTCTTGGCAGACCACGCAACGCATGCCTCCAACATATCCATCATTCCAGCAACAGCAACCCTACCAACAACCACAGGTGTACACGTCTTTCCAGCCCCGGCTAGGCCAGCAGCCCTACCCTCATGATCAAGGGGGTTACCAATCATTTCAACTATATAATGCCCAACAACAGGCTCAAATACATCCCTCACAATATCAAAGTTACTGTCCTCCTCAGTCAATGAATCCTCCCCTCATTCACACCGATAGCCAGGATTCACTCCTGGCTAAGCGTGTCGGTTCAGATCGCGCTGCTGGTATGACTATCGGCACAGAAAAAACTGGTGCTTCGAAGTGGAATCGAGATGTGCAGAACAAGACACCATCAAACATTCCCATGTCGCCCCATTGGTTGCCAACACTGACACCTACACGACGAGGAGACGACTTGGTCTTGAACGTACAATAGAAAAGGAGACGCAGAGAGATTTCGTCGATACATACTACCATCGTTCTTTTGTTTTCATGAATTAGATCCCATATCACTCTTTGTATAATAGGCATGGATTCGGAAGCTATAATGAGCATTAGCATTAGCTATAGACTGGGAGCAAAAGGCACTGTAGGGTTATGAATTTAGGGCTGAAATCATTATATACACCTATACTACACTACCTTAGACATTCATTCTAATTTTATAGGTCATTTTCTTTTTGCAATCAATGCTTCATGCCCTTGAGTTCTGATCTTTTCGCAAGGAGCTAGGTCCAGCTTGAGCTTCGTCTTTGTTCTCCTCCTTGATCGTTTGACCCATCACACACTCCCTCTCGACATACTGTCGAGGTTGCTGGGATGACTCACTTGGAGTGCCTACCGGATCAAGCATGTCCAACTCGAAGTCATGAAACGTCTGCTCGCTGCTTTGGTTGCTGCGACGGAGGCGGCTTCCATGCTTTCTTAAGCTTCCTCGCCTGAAGAACCCAGATGCATTTTGTCGCATGTCATCAATATGGTTTTCAAGTGCAACATTCAGAGCGTCTAGACCTTGATCCAGTGTATCGCGATTGAGATGAACACCGGCATCTATGAGCTTATTCCTCCGTCGAATGTCTTGCCATCTTGTCAGATTACCCATTTCCAACACGTTCATCCGGCGGTTTTTGCCCATTGGGTTTCCTATCATGGTGGGCCGCCAAGCATAATCCTCTTCCATCAATGCACGTATGTCATTGGGCATGGAAGCTCGACGTTTCGAAGATCGCCGACGAGCTTGGGTAATTCTCTCCATCTCCTCTGACTTTGAACGAGGTATGATGAGCACGTTCTTGAACCGAATGAGAACAAGCAACAAGAGGACTGTCAACAAGAAGAGTATCGCAGCTACGACGCTTGTGGCAACTTGTTGGCCAAGCTTCCGGGTTACATGACCGCCCAACGCAGTCGAACCAGCCGCAAGTATGTATGAGAAGGATTGTATCATAGCGAATCCTGCTGTCACTCTCGGGAAGGAAGAGTAGTTGGTCCGACGCTGGTCTTGGCCTGAGGGATCACGGTGACGACCAACCATTCCGGGAGATAGATCTGACGTATCAAAGGTTTCCATGATGAGACCGTTACATTCCGAAATGGCGAGACAGGATAGAAAACCTATACATAAGGCAAAGAATGTTGGCACACCAGAGTTGATTGGCGGCCCTGAAGAGACAGCAGCATAGCAGGCACCACCGATAGGAAGGGCGACGGTGAAGAGAGCACGGCGGACTAGATGTGAAGACCATACCACCTTCCTACCTATAACCTCGCGATTGACTTTGCCTTCTCGGTTGCGAGATCTCGAGAAGATGCTGGCTTTTTGGAAAGGAATTGCAAGTAGAGCGCCAAGTGCGACTGCGGCGACATGAAGACCGACATATGGCGACCTCAGGTGATAGAATCGAGACACAAGTGAGCCCAATAGAATGATTACAAGGACAACTTGTGCATAAATCCATGCGACATATATCGCCAAAACAGCGAAACCAGGTTGTTCAAGCATCTCCAAGGATAAACGAACCCCATGGTATGCTTCCTGTCCCCACCACTTGGGACCTGTCTTGACTCTATGCATCATGACTTCTCCTCGAGCCAACCGACGCGAGATGTCTCCTCCTGTTCGGACTTCTGCGATTGACCGCCGGAATGCAGACCGTCGAACCTCGGGGCATATGACATTAAGAATCAAGACAACTGCAATCATCATGATGCTGATGTAGAAGCCCCATGCTGGTGGGTGTTTATCAATGATAGCTGCGCCAATGAGAAAACCAAGTCCGAGAGATCCAATCCAGCACCAGGTCCAGATGCCGAGCCAAATACCCATGCCACCACCATGTCTTCTTGCGTCGAAATGATCAACGACCTCTTCATGAGGATGTTGACACATTAAAGAAGCACCAAAAAGGTCCGTCAGAACTGAATGAAAGTTCATGCTGGCAAAACCTAATGAGCCGCCCATTAATGTACGGCAGGCCAGGAGCATTGCCCTCCAGGATGCAGTGTTGGTGAGCCTTGGGCTACTAACAGCAATTGCTTGTGGGAAAAGTAGAGGCATTGCAATAATGAGGCTTGACATTATATACGGCTTGCGACCATGAAGTAAAGGCAATGGCCAGAGAAAGAAGGACGGAATGGCAAGAGCAAGGAAACAACCCGTGTTCCCGTGAACAGTAACATGCGATTGATCCACGATATAATACTGGATTGACGGAACAAGGCCTGTATATATTCCAAGAAGCATCCCGATGAGCGCTGTGCTCAAGCAGGCAGTAGAGGCCACAAATCGCTTGCGAACGGGTGACCAGTCTCTTGCAATTGGTTGTCTGATATGTGACTTTGGAAGATTGAATCCTTGCATGTCCCGTAGACTTACATGCGATCTCTTTCGAAGGTTGATGCCATGTTCCCCATGTAGTCTTCTACCAGCAATGTCATGTTCTGGCAGAGCATCATGACCGGACCCGCTTCGAACGGCTGATGAAATATTTACAACTGCAGAGCGTTTATGGGCTGCGGCCTCTCCTCGGATGTTCATTCCTCCAGCGTTGAGAAGGGCACTTGTGCTGCGGAGATCCTTCAGCATGACCTGTCTGCGCCTACGATCCGCCTGGGAACCTTGACTAGATTTCTGGGACGTTCTTCTTAGTGACGGACGTCGTGAGGAGCCACTATGTTGTCCTCGTTTAGCGCGAGTCCTTGTTCGAAGCTCCTGATAAGTTCCGGAATAGCTTTCAACAACATCGGCCAACCGTGGGCGTTTGGGCAAGGCAGTGTAAGTGGCAGCACGCCTACATCCTGGCCTTGCTTGGGAGGTAGTGTCCTCTCCACCTAAGGGAAACACTTTGGCGTTTTCTTGGGCTTTGTTTATCATCAGCCCGTTCGACCCACACCCAGGATCGGCGGCATATTGATTTGGCACAGGGGAGTAGTTAGCACGAGCTGCGGCTTCTGAATGGTCAGCGACTTCCAGGGCAAGGGAGAGCGCTTCATCTAGAAGCCTCTCGAGATCGCTAAATGCACGCTTGAATAGTATCCCGTTAACTCCAGGGTCAGACCTACCAGATAGAGTCGACCAAGCTGACATTCTACGGAGAGCCATGCTACTTGGCAGCACGGGCTCTGATGGACGTCGATCTTCAGCTTTGATTGATCTGGTTCGAGGTGGAAGCTCTGTAAGACGTGGGTTGTACGGCTTTGTGGTGCGTGATAGTCGTTTAAGCCACTGGCTTTTCCATAGATAGCTCATGATAGATCCCGATGATTGACTTCGGACTGGTCTATTCATGTTCGTTGCTGATAGGCTCTGGTCTCTGATCTGAGGTGAAGCTGGAGAATCCACATTATGAGAGCTGATGTTGTGATCCCAGGACCGGCGCAGCTGGGTATCTGATGGTTTGACATTGGGTAGAGGTGTGCTTGTATTGAGCGATAAGACTTGTCTTGCCCCCTTATCACCGACACTTGAAGTGTTTGGAAAGACGGGGCCTTCTGCTAGAGGAACGGTCCTCTTATTCTCGAAATGATTCCCGTCAGAATGGGTTATGCTTGTCTGGTTGTGGCTCTTAGTTGTGTCCATTTTCAAACCATTCCCGTAATCGCTAAGAAGAAGGTTAAAGGTTGGGTACATCTTGGCAGGAAGAGGCCGGGACTTCTAATCTTTGTTCCAGAAGATACTCCTTGATTTATATGACTTCTGTTCGAGAGTTGGCCACGGGCCAACCTCGTCTCGTGATGACTCTAGGTTATTGTCGACGCCCACATGCTCTGTATTTCCTGAAATGTCTTCAAATTCGTGCTCATTCTGGCCATGCACTGAGAATTGGAGATGTACATGCTGTGTGGTCATCCCGTTCTGTGATAAAGGAGAGTTGTGGTAAGCAGGGCCAGGTATAGCGCCGAGAATATTCTTCGACGTCGATGCTGTTGTAGGCTCTAATTGTCGACTTTTCGGAAGGGGGATCGGCTCATCTTCTCCAGCGACCTTTAGTTTGCTCAATGGTGATTTAAATAGACAGGAGGATAAAGTGTCTTGGTTTGTTCTCAGCTCTCTGATAACTTCTGACCCCCTATCCTCACTTCTTGACATGTCCATGGACGCGCGAGCACTGGGAGGAGGGGTGTGATCAAAGTCGCCGACGTCAGTTCCAACGCGGTCATTGGAATACCCCTGGGGGAGGGAGGCTCGAGTGTGGCTGATGATATTGGAAAACATGATGAGGTCTTATGAATCCTGTGCCGATGCAGGCGGTTGTGATGGACAACGGGAATAAGACTGTATGGCGATGATGAGGGAGTTAAGCTGTTGAAGGTTTGTTGTACAGGGTGTTGTGTTGGGAGATTTTGACTTTGAGGAGCATTGGTGCCTACTGATTTGGTAGATGAAGTATTGGACCTGGACACTCGATAGTCTAACATAAGGGTATTTCCAACAAAACTCAGAATGAAAACGGGGGCAGCATGAAGATGAAGAGCAACACTATCATTTCTAGAAAAGAGGCGGTCGTTAGGATGCGGATGACGGAAAAGGGAGAAAGGAGAGAGGAGAGGCCGTTGTTGATGGTGATGATGGAGAGTTACAAGTCACGGTGCACAAGGTATCTAAGGTAACGGGAGGTGTTGATGGCGGCAGATGGGCTAGCATAAGGTAGTTTCCCTCGCCAGGTGCACACGGCCTAATTCACCCCCGTCTCTCTTTCTCTCATCTTTGCCGCAATGCGGGAAGGAGCGAGGCCATGGCCATATCAAGGCGACTAAGGTAAGGTACTTTGTTGCATGGCATCAGACAATGGCTACAGTAATATTTTAGCTTGAACCGTAGATCACCATGACGATATGTGAAGCTGCACTATCAAGAAACCTGACTCGCGTATAAGGCTGAACCTGACAAGGAATAATGGTCTGATGTTGATCACAACCGAGTTTCAACCAGGGACGTAACATGATACAGGCCTGTTGCAAAAAAGGCCCTGCAACTCATTTACTTAGACTGTGCATCCGTTAGAGTGTCCCTTGCTCACAAGCGCCAGCCGCCCCAACCCCCTGGCTAAGACGACCTATCCCTGTCCGCTTTGTGGAAAAACGCCTTGGGCTCTCCACCAAACGTTGTACCCCTGCATACAAACAGCCCGGCTTCGGCAAGCTAGGGATCGTCTAGTCTAATTCCTGGACACTCAAACCGCCGTCAGCATGGAACCCGACCTCAGCCGTTTCTGACAGCCGAGTTGTGCCATTCCTAATCCGATTTAATCCTATAAACTACCGCAATGTAGCGTTGGCGACTTTGGCTCACCTCAGCTTCTGACAAGCACTTTAAGTGATGGACGAATCATTTTTCGGTGTTCTCTAAGTTCACGGGTGCAAGCTCCAGGATGTCAGCATCGTGAATTCAAGGGGGTGATCATACGTCGTTCTGACCAATTGCACAAAAGAACCTAGGTTCCCCTTAGTCACTGCATATTTCAATTGATTTTCAGCTCGATCGTAAGCTCGTGATACTTTTTCTGCATGGGATCGTTACATCTGTATCCCTGGGATATGAATATCGATTGTCTTACTGGTACGTAGGAATATAGTAATATGCAGTAGCATCGAGTTTTAAGTGAAATCTCTACCCTCTCACCATGATGCTGCACGATCAAGTTCTAGTAACAAATAGCATCACCTTTTACACAAGCCTCCTGTCTATCCCAAACAAATGCGCTGGCACCCTTGGCAACCCGACCGATCGTCTCACACCCTGGAATGGTTCCCTGCATCGCGCCAGTGCGCCTAATCGCGCACCGCCCGCAAATCACAAAAGCCCCCAGCCCTCCTTGTAATCTGCGTCAAAAGTTTCTTGAGTAAAACAGCCGAAATCCTTCCCAAGGCTGATTGGCCTCACTCTCGCCGAGCACACCCATCCTTCCCGCGTGGCTCGATCTACCGGGGTGGGTGGCCTAATAATAGGACACGCTAATTTCGGCCACCGTTACCATTGCCGTGTTCATGGGCTTAGACAAACTATCGAAACTGCTTACTGCTACTGCAAGGCTGTGACCCAATACAGGCCTCAGTGTAAGTGTTTTTGACCCTTTCTGCCTTGTGTTTACGATGCTAAACTCAGCACTTAGAACCAATGGCCTAACTGAGGCCTCCTCATGACCGCATCTAGCATCAGCTGTGGTACAGGGTTTCCAGAACTTCCAGATCTTGCGTCTACATCATAGAACCTATCTGCCAACCTATGTAAGACCTCAAAAAGATACGATTCTGATGGATACGTATTCTTTTCGGCCGAGGCTTTCAAGGCTTGGTTGTGAAGTTGTGGAGAAGTTGACTTCATACGGCCCACTTTGCCTGACGATCGTGAGGATGAGTTGAAACTAAGCCGCATTAGAGTGGGCACCGATCAGACCTTCTGCTATTGGGTTTCAGAATGTAATGAATAATGAGAAGAAATCGAGAATAATGAGCAAAGATAGATTTGTCTTTTCTATATTATAGAACGGTCAACGTTCCAATTCCTGCTGCTTGTTGTTCGATTGGGAACCCAGTCCCGGAGTAAATACCTATAGCCATGACCAGGATGACTGCCGCAATCAATGCTATGCTATAGACCCAGGCCATGGTGATACAGTATAAAAATAGAAAGAATACACCGGAGATTTCGAAAGTTCCTCTCCAAAAAGAAATGAAATAATGGCCAGCCATCCGTTGTCCACATCTAATGCTACAAGCATTTTGGTAAGCCGCCAGTTCAAATGCAAACCATGATAAAAAATTCCAATGGCCCTAAAATGTGGATCGACTTTTGTCGAAAAAGACGTCCAAGAAGAAGAGAAAGAGAAAGCAAAAAAACAGTACCGTGGTCCGAGGGCAGAGACTCATCGCCAGTAATGTCTCGGCCCTTGATGCCCAAGAAGTGAAATCCCACCATCTAAAAGCGCCGTGAGGCTCTCAGCACCTGCTGTCCCAAATTGTAACCCAATGTCGCTATATCCTGGCTTGTTCCCAGCCAAGCAAAAAATGAAGTGGCACCCAAACAACCCACCGCTGTGCAAAAATAAAGGGATAAATAAGCAAACGCCATCAGACAATGTGAGATGAGAGGTTTTCGTCCATTGACGAATGCCGGAACTGACCAGCAAATAAAATAAAAAAAGCCTAACACATTCAAGTTGATAAGGCCGTAAGCTGAAGAAAGAATGGTGTGGGGAGGGAGAGTAGCAGTGCGTGCCGCTTTTCTCTACCGAAAAAGGCATTCCGTCGTGATCGTTCTCATGTCCATATCATTTCTCATTCCCATGCCTTCGGCAACGTTCTTGTGATCTCCATAAAGAAAGGGGTCGTCCACAAAAAGAGGAAGCCCCAATGGCAAAGCGAGAGCGAGGAGCTCTGCGAAAAGGATACGCCTAGTGGTGAACCTCACTCGGAACTCCACCAGTCCAACGAAATCCTGCTAGCAAAAAGGAGAGCTGCGATGGGTTGAATGAGAGAAGATAAAAAACCCAATCGTTGAAGTTGAATATTATCAGTCTTGGAGAGTAAGACCCCATTGCCGAAGACAGAATCGTTCATCGATAGCTCTTTGAGCTCGAGTAGCCACTGTGGTAGCCACTATCTGAGTAGCTGTGTGGTGATGCATACTGGGCACCATGGCTCGAGTGTGCAGAGCATAGGTAACCAACGAGTATCGTTCGCTGCTGAATAGAATGGCCTGGGCGGCCGTATGCTGCGCAGCGATCAACAGCATGTGTGTAGTAGGGGCATCGGCAAGCCGAGTAGAGCTCGACAAGTTGATAACACATGGCTGTAGTGGTGGGCCGTGAAGTTGTTGGCCTGGTGGTTGTTGGTTCTAGGGTGCAGGAAATTGTATATGATCCAGTTAAAGATCTGATATGCGAACCAACAAAGGCTGACTTCGTACGTGGTCGGGTTCGTAGTGAAGACAAGGGGCACTGAACAAGGAGTATGAAGCTTGAAGGCAAGACAATGAGGGATCAATGCTGAAGCGCTTGCTTTATGGATCTTGTGAATAAGGAGATAGAAAGTGAGGATAATACAATTGACGTCCAAAGAGGCATCGCAGCCTTATAGGCCTGCCTGTAGCCTGGACGAGAGCATCGAAGGTCATAACTACACGCCCCCGATTCGGGGGTTTTCCTGACAAAGAGCACTCCCCAGGAACACCACGGGGATGTGTGTCAAGGCACCAGTGACGCCAGAGACGCCAGTAAGAGTGCGTGAGAGCGATAGCCGCAAGTTGAGTCTGACTGTCTTGACAGGTGACAAAGGCTGGGGCGCGTCTATTGCAGGCTTGGGATAGTGCAGACCCACCGCTAAAGGACCAAAGATGCCTTGGGCCTGGAGGGGGAGGGGTCTAATGGACCTTTGAATTTGGGGGCTTTATTTTTTTCGGAGGCTATGGCTCTTTAGGACCTTGTACGTCAAGTGCCCTGTGCTCTGATCTCTTCTGTTTCATCGGGTGGTTCTTGTTCCGAAGGAAGGACACAGCGCTAGAAACATCCCTTAACTCAACTTATCCGTCGAGTGAGACTGAGAAAGCACAGGCTTGCTCTCAAGGCGCAGCGCAGTGTGTGTGGATGAATCAGCCTGGCTACTGGGTATCTGTACCGCATCAACCCGGCAGGGATCCAACGGCGAGAGCAGGGGTAGTCCGTAGTGTAGAGCATAGTCCTGTAGGTACATACAGCGTAGTAACTGCAAGGAATAGGCGGCGACGGACCATGATTGACTCCATAGGTAGGAGGTGGTTCCTGGGTTCGGTGTGAGGAGTCATCCATTGGCCTGAGACAGGGTGGTTGAATTGACCTGCAGCAGGGCTGAAGGGGAGGGTTACAGACTTGGGATATGATGTGATGCAATGCAATGGCGATAGTTGAAATGCACCCTCTTCCAATACCCTGTACTACACTGTGCCAGCATGGTACCTACCGTACGTATCGTAGCTGCATGTAAGAACGGATTGGATGACTTTGTCTTGATCGGCCGAGGGTGACTTTGAAAGCTTGTGACGGCGACCATCTTCTTACCGATAGAGAAACATCATCGATGAATATTGGTGAGAAACATAGATTTATGACGTATACGAAGCAGCAGAACATGCAATCAGGAAGATCTAGACCATGGAAGAACCAGAAGCGCAGGGCGGCGATGGCAAAAGATGAGATGCATTCATGACGGACATCATGAGGATGAATTAATCGGGGTCTGTTCGTTTCGCAAACAGGAAGGAAGGATTATGGTGTGGAGAAAGAATTGCAGAATGGCGTCAAAATTAGGGGACTTTGGAGAGTTAGTCATTCAAGGCGATGGTTCGCATGGCTCTTGCCCATTGAAAGTCGACTTACAGTTACATTTGCCGGATACTAGGAACGAAATCCATCACACGTGCGCTCAATAACAAGGCAGGCAGATCAGGCAGAGACTCTATTCTCGTCTTCTGTGAGTAACAATGTTTATTCCTGTCCTGATCATTAATCCTCCCAAGCACAGTACAACGGGACTTTGAAACACGCAGCAGCGCTGTAGCAAAACCCCAGCCACAATATACCAACTGATGCCTGAAATGCCGTATCCAGAACAAAGATCGTCTGTCTGTCGGTCTGCCCTTCATCCATCGTTGAGGGATTCCTAATCGAAGACACCACCAAGATCGAGTTTCCAGATATCCAACAGCCAGGAATACCAAGATGCATCTAAGAAAATGTCACACGCAGTCGCAGTACCACTGCTCAGCACTAATCCTTGTTGCTCGGCACTTATGGTGGTGGTGGTGGGCAGGCCTTGCTGCGCCCAATGTCCCGGTGCTCGGGAACTGGAGTCCCTGGAATCTGGTGTGATTTCTGTCTTTCTGTTTCTTGTTTCCCGTTTCATACCAAACATTGGCTAATTCTAATTGTGCTAGGAAAAGCCACAACCTCAAATTAGAGTCAGGGAGCTACCGACTAGCGGGCCTAGAATCGTATGGACAGCGATCCTTACCTAGGGGTTGGTTCTTTCACGATTCCGCAGATGAAATATCGACCATTTGACTACTCTCTTCCATTACAAGACATCTTTTACGAACCGTCGGTCTGACAGAAAATTCCCAGTGATTGAGTCTTACATAACTGAGCATTCACGCATTTGACCCGACGGGGCCCTGTTGCCAGATTTGTATTATACGTGCCCCTCCCAGGACTTGATATACTTGTCCTCTTACGCATATTACTTTTCTAACATTGCCTACGAACCGATATCAATGGAAAATGGTCGAAACAAATCAGACTAGGAACCACAATTCGAAAGCACTACCCGCCCTGTCACCTGCTCACAGTCATAGTGACAGGAACCCCTGTCAATCATAAGGCTGTGTCTGCATCCCACCCCAGGCCTTGGCAATGCTTGCACACTCAGGTTGTTGCCAACTTGACAGAAAATGTCAATTAGGTAGGTAGTTGCGGTGCCTTTTGATATTTTTTTCATACCGTATAGGCTATTATTAACCGTGGTCTTCGCGGGAGTTTCTAAAGTAATACTAATTCATATATGGCTTCATTATTCTTGCAACTTTAAAGGGAATATCTGAACACCGCCGACGTCATGGTACAATGCAAGGCTCTTTTCGGAAACTGATCGTGTCTACGTCTAAGGATCCCAGATCACCCAAGACTCCTCCCCTCCACGACCAAAGTGTTGGAAACTGAGCACACCTCAACCAAGTTTGTCAAACAACGTTTCCACGCAACTGACATGCATCCACACCACCTCCTTATCCCTGAAAGTCTTCCGAATGCAAAAGAGGATTGACCAGTCAGCACTACTAAACAATTGGCATTCACTCTTTGCTCGTGAATTTAATTGTGGAGGCAGCCCGCCCAGCCTTGCATTGGCGGCATGCTGAACACCCAGGTACGTCGTCTTACATTGTTCTGGACAGATACCTCCCAACGCATGCTGACAAGTTCCCGAAAAATTCACCGCTCCCTACCTCGTGTCTTACCCAAAAGTCAGAGCCGCTTCCTATTGGAACGGACAGAGTTACCTGCCGCCGCAAATAGGATACCCAGTATCTGACTTTCTTGGATGAACCTGTGCACCTTGATCGGCCTCACGTGGGCTCCGGACAGCCAGCTCGCTGACAACGAGGCCTCGAGGATAGGTGCGATATGAATTATTAAGATGGAGTTTTCTATATTCTGAAACCCACGGACTTATCAGTGGACTGAGAAATAACATATGCTCAGGGAATCTACGCATGATATTTGTATTACTTGAACTGTTACACAGCTCAGTCCCATGTATTTGATATGATCGGACAGCCTAAGGAGTTTCGTAAAGCTTTAATATTATATCCCTCTGGAAGCGGCTTAAGCTGAGTTCAATTATAGGCCACGAACTATTGTCATATCACAACTCTATCCAATACAAATGCTTTACTTGACTCAAGACTTCAAGAATGAATTGATCTTTAAGCAATGTCTCAGCATGCCACCACCATCAACGTCCCGTTGCCGTTCACATGTCTTACCGGAGACACCATCGCTAGATGAAAGTGAGCAATTGGGCTAGAAACAACCAATTGCACCTGATTGGGAAACATGTCTCAGGTACAAGTCTCCCCTAAATTCTGCCAAAGTACGCGATTGAACTATTATTGGCATAATAGTGTGTACCCATTCTGTCGGAATAGTAATGTTGTAAGTCTATTCTTGGCAGACACCCTGTTTTACGGTTGAAACTGATGAGTGCTAGAGTCAGACATCTCCTATGCAGAGTAAAGAAAGGAGTCATGGTCAAAACAGGCATCAGAAATTACTCAGGCAAGAGCATCATCGTATGCAGAACAAGGCAAAGGGCATCAATGACTGGCTGATTAAGGTCCAGTTAGACGCCCATACAATACAAAGAGTCCGGGTCAGGGAAAGGCTGATGATGAGTGAGCACGGACGAAAGCCGGAACCCTCCATCTTTGTCAAGGTTGCAAAGAATGTTCGCTCCTTATCTGCCTAAACTGCTTCGCTGCCATGCGATACCATAGGATTTGGGGATCAGAGTCCTGTAATCAGATTCATGAAAATCATCACCACCATGCTTCCCTACACAAAACAATAACACACGATTACCAGACAGATTACACATGTCCAATACGGCCCTGACGGCTTACCACCATCGTCATGGAGGGTTCAATGACCTCACACTCTTGTCGCACAGCGATTCAAGACCTTCAGCCTCGTCCGAGAACCTATAAAACAACCCTGTCGACCGCGGGGAATGGGTCAATCCCCTGTTCATCCGGCGACGGCACCCAATGGTCGGAGACCGGAGAGGGGCGCCACTGCATGCCCCACGGGCTGCGCCTCCCGCCGTGGCTTGCCCCCCCCTTTGTTGGTCCCGGAGTCGCCGGCGGAGAAAGCTTGACTTACAACAAACATACCTTACTGTTGGGCCATATCATGACAACTTCTAATCCTCACCTGTTTTATTGCAGCAACAGCTTAACGCCCAAAAATTCATACCTATTACAATAAGACGCAAGGCATTCTGACGACCCACCCTTGTGCGTTTTGTTCTTTTTACGGACACTCAGATTGAGGTCAGTCTGCCTTGGGACTCATAAACCGACTATACCATACGGGTACACATGCAATCGTTTGAACATATTGTGACAGATGTGAGACTGAACTCTCGGCCGGACCCGTTTCTAATATGAAGTAAGCACAGTTGACGTTGTTGATTTGCCAATCATTTTCATTTTCACCCCTTTCTGACCATCTGTTTCCTACTTGCCGGGACCCAAGTTATCGATCGGTAGCTTGACTCCCTGCACCATCTCTTGGTTTATCAATTTGACAACGCGTCAACATCCTCAACCCTGCCGTCCTTTGCCTTCCGGCGAAAGATGTTGCCGCTTACAGTTAGCACAAGACAGTTACAAGAACCCCCTTGCACAACATTACCGCCATGCCTCGCCCCTCTTTCTTTCACCTTGACGCAGCCGCGATCCTATTCGTGATCCTAGACGTGGCCCGTGATCTATCCGACATCATAAGGCGTAAGGCTGATCTGCAACCGCGGCGACGTTTCTCGAAATTGTCCCATCCTTCGAGCATCTAGACTTCAGCTGTTTGACAATCAAATAAGCATCTGACGTCGTACATTCCTGCGGCTCTTGCACAGTCACCAATAGCTCTCCTGGTGGGAGGGAGGCCTCAATTAATGATTAAGAGTCAACAATGAGTCTAGTCTCGAATGTTCCATTATGTGTAAACTTATATGGATGCCTGAAGGCTCAATGGCGTTAGCCATACTCTGTCTGGGCGACCAGCCCTTTGTTGACCCCCCCTGAATTTCTATACTGTCTGATCCGGTACGGACAACGACATCTATTGAGTTGAGTTGGAACAGTCGTCAAATCTCGTGATATACCCCCCCTTCAAAAAGTTGCCGCCCGATCCCAAGCTATGTTGACTCACTAACAGTTGCCTCCTCGTATCACGAGTTGCCTCCTGTGGACCCATTGCAAAGGAAGCCGAAAGTAAACCTCTTCAGTCATTGTGTATGCGTGGTGACGAAGTTTGAAATGAATAAATCGAGATGCATCATCGTGCCACAAAGCCTTCTTCCTTCTTCTGCATCCTTCATACCCCCGCCTACCCTCGTGTAATCCATGCAGCATTTTTAAGGCGAAGACCAAAGGCATGCCGTCCATGGGAACACCGCTGCGTAGTGTATCGGTTACCCAAACATGCATAATGGTCAAAACAAAATGTTCAACGCAACCGGAACTCCAATCGTTATGAAAAGGCATCCTCCGAAAAATAACTATGTTCGTCGACTCATGGCGGCCGTTGCACCGGCAGCGGCCAGGTCGTGCTTTGCGCTCACACTCCTACCAGCAGCTCGAGGCAAGCCACTTGCTCCTTGTGCAAGTCCAGTCGTACTAGCGCTCGTCCGTTTGGTTGGCATGGAGCTGATGGGTCCCGTAGTCCCTGAAGTCTTTCGAACACTGCTAGAGACTGGTTTGTGGGGGCTGGCTCCGGTTCGTAGGGAGGCTGGGGGTTTAGCGCCAGTACCTGGAGGCTCTGGTAGAGGTCGTGGCGTGGAAATGGTATTATGTCGCTTCATGGGTGATGATTCCCGGGTTGGCGGCATACGAGGGATGGGCATCTTACGCCCAGTAATAAACTCGTGCCGTATCGCGTCCTCGGGTTTCATGCGTCGTTCGGGATCCCAGCGTAAGCATCTATGCAGAAAGTCTATAAACACTTCGTCGTCGCACTTGAGTACTTGGCCTAAAGTCTTGGAAGAAGGGCGGCGTCTGCGACCCTTGGAGGATACTGTAAGACGAGGTTTGCCCATTGAATCAAAGAAGAGCTTCTTTCGGGTGCTCTTTTCAATCAAATGCTTTTCAGGGGGGCCAAAGACCTCCATGATGCAGGCGAGCTGCTCCTGTTCGTTTTCTCCCGGGAAGATAGGTACTCCAGTATATAGTTCTGCCAGAATACAGCCAACACTCCACATATCAATCGGCATACCATAGGTCATGCCAAGGATGACCTCTGGTGATCGGTAGAAACGAGACTGAATGTAAGTATATACCTTTTCATTCTCAAAACAGCTGGATCCAAAGTCAATGACCTTGATTTCCGCGTGAAGGGGATGTCGTAAGAGAATATTTTCAGGTTTGAGATCACAGTGAATGACTTTATGCTGTTTGAGCAGGTTGAGTGAGCTAAGAATCTGCTTAGTAAAGCGTCGAATAATCTTGATAGAAAACCCTCTAAAAGCATGGGCCTTGATGAGCTCGTAGAGGTTCATGTCAAGTAATTCCGTAGATATGCATAGATGGCCACGAAAATAGAAACTTTGTGTGAAGTTGACCATGCTGTGCCTATTCTTTGGATCCTGTGGAGAGTCAGTGTGGATGTTAAGTGAGTAGTGGCTTCAGCTTACCCATTCACGAAGCTTCTGTAAGATGTTGACCTCCACAAGAGCTTGTTGATGGAACCTTTTTTTGTTCCTGATAATCTTAATGGCAACCAGACCGCCAGTCTTATGGTCAATGCATCGAACAACTTGCCCGAAGCTTCCCTTTCCTAGAACATCAATGATTTCATACCGATATGCAAGGTGATCTCCAGGCACAATGGTGTAGTCCCCGCGCTCGTCGTCGTATCCAAAGTTAGGCGCGTCAGACTGAAGATCGCCGACAACCTTATGGGCGTTCTGGGTTCCACAGAAGTACACGTCGTTGTAGTCCACAATTTCGCCTCGTTCATAAATATTGAGCATGGCAATGCGGATAGCTTCGTGAGCGCCAACTCGCTCTTTGGGAGTAGCTCGCTTTCTCAGCGCATCGAGAGTTCTAGCAGCAACTTCTGTCTCCTTGCGTCGGGAGCCTAACTTGGCCATCTCCTCTTCTGCTGCTATATCATCCTTGTCGAGGTCGGCAGAGTACGAGTCGGGGCCTTTTGACATGCCAGAGGAATTCCTGGGGCGAAGGATCTTCTGCATGACTGAGGCATTCCGACCAACAGGCATTGTTGAAGGGTCAGGAACCGGTTTTTTCGCTGTCCAAGATTCGCTCTTCGTCTTGTCGTGGGAGATAAACCCATTGAGACTTCCACCAGAGCTCTTTCGCCTCCTCGACTCCAGATATCCGCCAGGAGGTTGTTTCACAGTCGGGGAAGGACTGTTCTGTTTCAGAGTTGATAGGTTGTTCAAGGTAGAGGAGATCGGGATCCTGGGAGGCGGCATAGGTTCCTCGAATTGTTTCGCACTGGCTTTCTCGACCACGTCAGTAGGAGCAGTAATATTGCTCTTGGAGTTCCCGCGCTTCCAAGAAAGACTGAGCTTTCGTCGAATGGAGCTCATGGAGGATGGAGTTTGTGGTTCATCCAGCAAAGGTTCCGGCTGAGGGGATTTTGAGGTTAATTCTGTCTCTTTAGGCGCTCGAGGACCGGCAGGCTTCTGATGAATTTGATCTTGGAACATGTTTCCATCTAGTGTCATGAAGTCGGCTCCCGTCTTAGACCTTTTCAAGAAACCATGGTCTGCGCCCCCTTTGGGTAAAGAGGATGACAAGAAGGGCGACATGCTTGACTTGTGGTCAAGTTCCTTGAAAGCTAGAGACGACTCGGTTGAACTAGCGTCAGGAGGTGTAGGTGTGAGATGGGTGTGATGAACTGAACTGCTACTCCTGAGAGATGGAAGCTCAGGAGTATCGCCATGACGACTCTTGGCAAAGAAAGAGCTTTTAGAAGCCGTCATAGGGGTTGTTGGTGTCTTGGGTAGTTGGCGAGCTGGCGGCGGAGTTTCATGTCTATCTGCGCTGCTGTGGTCCTGCAACGCTGCGATCTTGTTAGCAGTTGGAGTGCTCAAAGGTCCCAAGTTGATCGGCGGTAGTCTTAAAGGTTGCAGATGTCTCTTGTTTGGAGGAGTGGCTTTGCTGTCAGGTTCAGCGGCCACACTTGGTACATAGCTCTTTCGGGCGCTAGGCTTTCTCTGAAGCTTCGTGGGCTCAGGAAAGACAGGCATAGAAATGACACCAGTAGAGTTTGAGTTCATGCCCATGGCGTCCATATTGCTAAGCGCTGTCTTCTTCTTTTCCACAAAATAGGTATCAGCGGGTGAATCTTTAGGCGATTCGTAAGCTTTCGGTATAGCAGGAACAGGGGGAACATATTCGTCGTCATCGGCTGGTATGGGGTTGTGGACTGTGGTATGTTTTGGCGCAGGCAAGCGAGACGTAGACGAAGACCCAGAAATGCGATGTAACGATCCAGTTGATGTCCTTGCCGAGTTCAGGCTAAAGCCTGAATTAACTGATAGACCCGAGTTGAAGGATTTACGATGGAGGTCTGGCGTAGTTCTCGAAGACGACGGGGTACCAGAAGTCCTCCTTGGAATCATGGAAGGCGATTTCGATTCAGCTCTCTCAGGCTGATTGTTCATCGACACTGGTGGCGGGGGCGGCGGGGTGGAAACCTGACCAAGACTCAACGATTGCGGCATTGTCGAGAGACGCTTCATTCTCCGTGTATCAGTGGGACTGATTGTCCTCGCGCCGAGGCCAGTCGCATGTGATGAATGGTGGGCGCCGGGCATCATGGACACTCTCTTATTGGCAGAAGACGGCGTGCTCAATCGGCCTCCGACACGAGGCGATCGTGGGGCAAGGGTCGAGTGTCGGTTCTGCTCCGGGGTAAGGGTGTTATTAAGTCCCAGATTTGTCTGACTGGGTCGTGGTGGTGGTTGTACTGATTTGGATTTCGCGGCCCTTGAATTAGGGAAATTTCTTGTATTATCGAGCCATGATGGATTGCCGTCCACAGAAGCTCTTGTAGAACCGGCCGATGCCCCTTCAGAAAAGAGACTGGGGCGCCGTTTCTGAGGAGGTCGAGCTCCATAGTCACCATCGCCAACAATCCCTGGGCCGATTGACTTTCGAGGAGGTTTCGGGGCAGCGGTATTGGATACAGGCGGGTATTGACTTTGTCGACGAGAGCGTGCAGTGCCTAGCCCGATATTGTCAGTCGGGCCAGAAGCACCAGAGGCATTGGCAGGCGGTCTGCTCGAATTGCTAGGTCGGCGCAGCAGCGAGCCTGATCGAGCGGGCCGAGTGTTGCCCCGGACTGCAGTTCCAGTGGCAGCACCATTCAACGACGGAGCTACTTGAGGCCTAGAGGACATGTTGGCGTCATCTAACCCGTGTGTGTCGAGAATGCCTCCTTCGCCGTTGGGTGATGGGAATTGGGTCAGTTTGAAGTCTGTTGAAGCAGATTCGATGCTACTCTGTAGATCGTCAAAACTGACAGAGGGCAAGAAATCGAAAGACGCAGTTGAATCGTTTAATTGGCCTGATTCTCCATCACGACTGAAAGAAAAAATGGAATGGTTATTGGAAGGAGTTGCGCTGAGCATTGGATCGTCGAAGGCAAAGCCAGGATTCGTCGAGGTGAGAGGTGGTCGAGGCTGAGCGTTGGCGGTTTTGCCCCTGTCACAAAGGGATCAAGGTCAGCTTGGCCATGTGCAGAAATGCAGGGCGATAAAAGACTTGGATATGACGATGACAGTGGTATGCCAGAGCACGCATGGACCAATATGTCAAACGAACGAAACAAACAGAAAAATTGTTAGGTGGGAAAGGCTCACAGTCGCGTTGGAGAAAAGTTGGCTGGTCGAGGCCCAGCAGGTGCCTTGTGGTCGCGGCTCATGGGGTCCAGGTCGAGGGGCGTGGCTGGCAATGCGACGACGAAGGTGGATTTCACGGGGTCGGGTCGCTGGCACAGACTCAGTCCGGTCAGGGAGCTGAGCGCATTCGAACGGCTACCTCATTCCGGAACCGATAAGAGTATTGCAGTGCAGGAGAGCAAACAGAACGAGAGTTCAAGTCAGTGAGCGGCGGTAGGCGACAGGCGAAAAGGAGTCCGGACTGATTGATTGCGGTGGGCACCCTGAGAAAGGGATGGTACAGTAAGATGCGAGATGGAGATGAATAAAAAAGATGGAGTCGTTAAGTTGGTTAGGTAAGGTTGTGTTCCCTCTGGACGGGATGGTCTTTCCTTAGGTTCATGGGACACTGCTATAGGCGGCCACAAGCAGTTCCGGAAGGGGACATGGGGAAGACTTCATGCTAGGGGGATGCCTCCTTAGCGGGCATCGCACTGTTTAGCGTGTGAAGAATGGCACCTGAGAGGTTGATATGGTGGAAGGGACCTCGTGAAAGAACATCACGGTTGACAATAAAAGTGAACAGTGGGCCTCAACACGGTAGATGGAAGATTTGATTGGTTATTAGAACTAGGAAATTGGTCCCTGGAGTATGTAGGTGCGGGCAGAGGTGGAGGTCCCATACCGGTCGTCAAGATGCCTTTTACCGCCATTTAAGTGGATGGAAGGTACCTATATCATGGGCTGTCTCTGCCTGCATCAGATGTATCTTCCCCCAGCATGTAACCTAAACCGCGGTCGGTACCTTAATAACGTCCCCTTACGTTGTTAGCCTCCCTCAAACCCAACGATGCAGATTTATAGGAACGTCAATCATCATCATGTCTCCGCTCTAGAGAGATAAGACATTCTTTGAATGATAATTGAATGCCAATCCGAATGCGGGCCAAGGCTCTTACTTTCATGGATGCCCTCGTCGCGTTCTATCGTCATCCCATTCCAAGCTGCCTATACTGCTATACCCTGCTCTGCCAGCTGGTCTATAGGCTATAGCATATCCACCACAATAATGAGCGGCGATGGGGGTAGGAGATTTGCACGGTCAGTGGAGAATACAGCAGTATCGCGAATGGATGTTACAGGCTATACCATCCACGCATAGTGCCGAGTCGCGTGAACCGGTTGACGTATCAACGGGCACTGGCGCGATATGCTACCCAGGTCGGCATCCAATGTTTGTATTGGGCCGTAATCGGATGTTGACATTGGAGCTATCTATGTGAGGTATGATGAGGTAACGATAGCTGGGGTTCGCGAAACGACAGGTTACCCGATTCGATAATGCAGCATTGACAAGTGCTCCGCTGTTTCGCAACC
This sequence comes from Fusarium algeriense, assembly GCA_002982035.1. NCBI lineage: Eukaryota > Fungi > Ascomycota > Sordariomycetes > Hypocreales > Nectriaceae > Fusarium > Fusarium algeriense. The sequence continues at coordinate 89,915 of PVPY01000518.1, forward strand.
AGGCTCAAGAGTCAAGACTGTCCTTTTGGCGGGATGGCTAATGGGTGTCTTGTTCAAGCCTCCCGCTCAGACTAGGAACACCAAGTGAATACAAGGATTAAGTCGTGTCTCAGGTTTTCAAGGACCCATCACTCTGCCCTAGCAGAACCTTTCTCGGGCATCTTCAACCGGTAGGGCCACTAGGGGATGGCAGAAAACTTAAGACCTCAATTCTAAGTGACAAAAATACTTAGGTAAGTTTAGGATAAACTTAGCGGGCTCTTTGAGTAGTTTATTTTTTTGTCCCCTATTCTTAGGTCCTAAGTCTTCTGACACCCTAAGGGCCATGCATCTTTATTTACCAAGCATTCTCCCGAACCAATAAACCTGATCTGTTAAGGCTGTGGTCGGTACCTCATGCATTGTTGTCCTGCCAAGCATCAAGGATCCGATGGTGCTGCATCTTGAATTGTGTTTTTTGTGTTTTTTGTTCGCGGTCTATAGCATACGGTAGACGATACTCGGCAGCTCACAGCTACACGCAGCATCTGATTGACGCCTAACCAATCTGGCATCGGGCGTATGTGATCTGCCGTTGCCCTGGGGGATCTATATTGTTTGAAGTGTAACCACGATTTGAGTTGTCACTTAATATCATCAACCACATATCAGAAACCGACGAGCCGTGATATTCAAGGTGGATAAAACAATCATATCCATACTGATGGGCAGGAATTCGCGTTACAAAGACTCTCGCTGGAATGGGTTGCCGAAGACCTCCACTACTTTAGCAATAATACCGAAATGACGAGGGTTATGCCTTTTTCAATGTGAATGTGGGGTAAGTCAACATAAAGAGACGAACATGGATAGGAATATGGGCTGGGCTATAAATCAGGATAAGATACTTTACATGAGCAGTGTCTCAGGTCTCGACGTTTTCATCATGTTCATATTGTCAGGCTTTGTTCGGGTCATTGCCAAGCCTTCCAAACATCACCAAATGAGGCAATCCAGGTGCATATAATTTACTTACCTCAAAGAGCAATACACAGTCTGAAGGCGCTACGGCCCGCTTTGACACTACTGTAACCTCTACCATGGTGGTAGAATAATTGAGGGTCGCCAGCACATGATTTGCCGTTCGTCTATGAACGTCTTTGACTACTAAATCGAGGCTAGCTTCTCTTCTCCATTATTGTGAGAAGCTTTTGTCACGGGTTCCGTCTAGGTTAGCTAACACAAAGTGCTCGCCAGCTGTCGGCTAGGTGATGTCACCAGTGTCACATGCTCGAACATCCGCGATCGTGCCGTTAGACCTCCACGCGGGTATCTTGAATCCCCAAGTTCTTGAAATCTTCACCATCTGACGTCACACTATGTCTTGAAACCTCCTCCCTCTTCATGGACGACTTCACTGCAGAGATGTTCGCCTCAGGGCGCAATTTCGACCCCTCCGAGAGCTCAAGCCAGCGCCGCAATAATGACCACCACGATGACGATGGCAAGACACCTGAACCCAAGGCTGAATCAAACTCCCAGAAAACGGGTTTACGCGGAGGTTTTGCTGCTATTCGACAGAAAGCTAGTTTACAGGACCGATTAGTCGAAAAGTATACTAAGGTTCCCGAGCTGTTGTAATGCTCAGCTTTGCTGACTGGTGCCACGATAGACTTCTTCAGCAAGTTATACCCACGGATAGCGATGACCAGACTGATGTCCACTTCGTCGGTGACGAGCAGACAGCCACTTATGCCGAGAGACCAAACTTCAATATCACTACGATGTCCTACAACTTCCGTCGCTTCAACGCTCGAATAGGTGTCGTCTTCAAGTTCCAAGCTCGGGTGGAACGTATTCTATCCTGGAAACGCGCATCACATACTCTCTCCCTCCTCGCTGTCTATAGCTTTGTCTGCTTAGACCCCTATCTTCTATTCGTATTGCCTATTGCTATCCTTTTACTTGGTGTTTTTATCCCCGCATTCCTGGCGAGGCATCCAGCGCCGCCCAAGGGAACCTTATCAAGTGAACAGAATGTTGGATATTCTCCTCAGGGACCACCTTTGGCACCTGCGGCGACAGTGAAACCCGTCAAGGAACTCAGCAAAGACTTCTTTCGGAATATGCGCGACCTACAAAACTGCATGGACGACTTTAGTCGGGGACATGACCAGGTCGTCGCCCTCCTTGTACCTGTGACAAACTTCAGTGATGAGGCACTCAGTTCCGCTCTATTTTTATTTCTTACCGCTGGAGGCATTCTTATGACCATTGCAGCCCATCTCCTACCCTGGCGCTTCATTTTCCTTCTCGGCGGTTGGGTTATCGTGGGCATGGGTCATCCACACGTCGCCCGCCTCATTACTGCCGCCCATCGTGAGCGTCTTCAGCCACAAGAGGCCAAAGCTCGGTCGTGGTTAGACAACTGGATAAGCTCGGACGTTATTCTCGACTCTAGCCCTGAAACGCGAGAAGTGGAAATCTTCGAGCTGCAGCGCAAGACCTCTGGCGGTGGCGAGTGGGAGCCTTGGCTTTTCAGTCCTTCGCCTTACGATCCTTTGTCACAGCCTCGAATCGCAGGTGAACGACCACGTGGCACACGGTTCTTTGAGGACGTTATGCCACCCGAGGCATGGGAATGGAGCGAGAAGAAATGGGCTTTGGACCTTTGGAGTCGTGAATGGGTCGAGGAGCGTATCATTACAGGCGTTGAAGTTGAGACGGAAGGCGAGCGTTGGGTATATGATATATGGGATGAGCGAGATGAGCGTACGGGTGTTGTGGACGTTCCTACTAATGAGAAGGGGAAGCAAAAGGCAACGCCGAAGCCAAGCTGGGAGGAGAATGAAGATGGCAGTGGCCGGAGAGGAGACTGGAGACGACGACGATGGGTCAGATTGGTCAAGCGCAAGGCAGCCCCAGTGCAGCCAAATTGATCCGGTATCGTCTCTGTAACAATACCCTCTTACGTTGCTTCTTCATTTTATGCAAGGCGTTGGTAATGGGTAGCGGGTATAGTCTATACAATCATGGCACAAAATGAGCATCATGGCATAATAAGAGTCAATGGCATTGGGGGATTCAGTTAACGAATCATGCTCATTCAATTGGACTGTATGGGCTACTAAAAATGAATACCGAAAATCCAATAAACACGCTGAAATCATGCCTTCAGAGTCCAAGTGGTATCACGCTGAAATCATGCCTTCAGAGTCTAAGTGGTATCACGCTGAACAGGCCTCTCCTGTGTTCGCATAATGGAGGTCAGATGTCTCTGATTCCTGCCAGAACATTCTATATGCGCTTCGCTCATGACACATCAAATCTGTGAATCGTAACAAGAGAAAAAGAAACAATCGAAATGTCGCATGGCTATCATTGAATGGCCATCTTGTCGAGAATCTTCTGGATACCCTTCGTGCTGCCCCGGCCTTGATCAAGCTCCTCAGCCATCTTGCGAGCCCGCTCGATGAGGACGGTGAGAACTTTGCGGGTATACTCGAAGCTGCCTGTGGACTCCATGTAGGCGACAGCGTAGCGCTTAACTTGAATGTCTGATGTCTTCTGCTTTAGGATGTTGATGAGCCGCAGATTTGTGGGGTTGGAACGAATGCTGTGGATGACAGGGAACGAGAACTTGCCCTCAGTCAGATCTTCGCACATTCCCTTGTTATGGCTGTACTCCTTCGACGACAAGTTCATATAGTCGTCGCGGATCTGGAAGATGAGACCAATCAGGTTGACGAGAGGAACGCAGTCCGTAGGACTAGGACCATTGGCCTCCGCCGCCATAAGCTTGATACCGAGACGGAACAGGCCGCCTGTCTTGTTACCGACCATTTCGAGGTAGTCCTCTTCTGTAGGACAAGTGAGAGTGTCACGCCAGAAAAGATCCATCCCCTGGCCTCGGTGGAGGTTCACAAGCTCATCGGAAAAGATCGTGATTAGCTCTGGGTTGTTGAGCTTGTGCAGCTCTTGCAGGGCAACAAAGTATATGTAGTTTGCCGAATTGATGGTTTGAGCGACACCAAAGATGTTGTGTGCGACAGGGAAGCCACGGCGCAGCTCGGACGAATCTTGTACATCGTCGATGAGGAGCGAAGACTCGTGAAGCATGCCAACGACTCGGGTGATGATCTCAAGGCTTGACGTGGGTACATCAAGCCAGACGTTGAAAGCGCCAATTAGCTGAGCGCGAAAGTCCTTGCCAGGATGGCTAATGACATAGTCATAAGGTCCGCGAACAACATTTTCCTTTTCGTCGGTCCAAGAGCGCTTAGCCGTGAACTCGAGATCCTCGTGGGCGTAGCGCTCAGGATCCGGGGGCGGGTTGGGAGCTTGCATGACGCCGTAACCAGCGTTTGATATCTGCGCCTTTGGGGAGAGTTGCTTCTGGCTCAACCAGTCACCTTCTGGAACGGGACGTAAAACGGATTTTGTAGGTGTCGCGTTGAGAGAGGTTGGGACACCGGTGCTCGAAGTGCGAGGTGGAATTGCGTTGGGAGACATAAGTGGACTAGAGATGGAAGACATCTTCTCCATTGCCTTTGGCGACAGCGACAGCATGTGTAAGGCCGACGGGGGCAAAGCCTCAGGGTTGAGAGAGAGGATGGGGTCGGCCGTGGGGATCATGCGTGTTAAGTTTATGGGGGTATCGTAGTAGAATGCGATTCGTCTGAGGGAAAAGAGAAGAGGGGGGGGCCCTTTTTTTGGTGGATGATCGATGACGCTGTTAAAGATACTTGGAGTATTAGTCTAAGCTACGTGGTGCTCACTGTAGAAAGAGAGGCAGAAAGCAAGAGAGGACAGAAGCGAAATAATAATAAAATGCCGTATGCGTGGTGTTTTGTCTTGTCTTGTCTCGTGGCGCGCTGATAGTGAATGGTCGGAAAGCTCGGGTGAATCTCTAAGTGGTCGGCGTCATTGAATATCCAGACGATGCATGTCTACGCCTGCCTGATGCGACGATAGAAGGGTCATAGAGTTGAGACTCAGCCTGTGCGCATACTTGCAATGTGGATAATCTACATGATCCAATTGCTCATGCGTTAAATAAAGGAGCCTAAAAACAAAATCTGCAGGCTGCAGCTATCCAGTTTGAGATATCAAGTCCTGAAGGACGAAGCTGTCGCGAGCTTTCTCTGCCTGTCTTGTGATAAAGTGAGGGGTGAGGGGTGAGGGTGAGGGCGAGGGTGTGGGTGTGGGTGTGGGTGTGGGTTTGGGTTAGGTATGTTCGTCCAGCGCAGGACACCATCTTGCACCTAGGCGCAGCGCGAACTACAGGTACCCTTCACAGCATGTCAAGTACTAACTGACACGATCGTGCCTCTTTTAGGGGTTCATGTCACAAGCTCTGAGACGGGAATGCAGCTTTGCTTTCCGTTTCTTTGTTATTGAGAGAGGCTAAGGTTAGGTAGCGACGGGAACGGGAAAAATAGGTCTTTGCTAGGGGAAGAAGATCAACGTGGGATTGTGAATGTGATTGCGGGGAAGAATCAATTGACAACCAAAAGTAGTCAAGTCAGGTCATCCAGTCCAAATACCTAGCTGCACTGGAGAGTCATGTTGACGTAGGTAGCAATTATTCATACCTTTAGATCCCTTTGGTCTTTTGAGTTGTTCAGAGATGTTGGTGAGAGGCGGGTGTATCTATCTGTAAGTGAATTAGCTACTTCGCAAGTGACATGTCGACTTATATTCAGTTAAAAGCAAACGCCATGGCATAGTGACTATGAGGTAGCGAAAAAAACAGGCAGAGGAATGAGTGCAGGGCGTTACATGATACTCACATTAGTGGTAATAATCAATCTTAGCCGTAATATGCAGTAAACAATGGCGTGACACGAGACAAAAAATGAAACAAAGACAGAAACATTCTCTAATACACCAGCTCTCCCTTTATATATTTTCATCCATCATCTCAAACTCACAGAACTCATAAAGCAGTTCGATCCGTTGGGAAAGAAAACACACCACCTCAGCCCATTGTAAGATCAGGGCTTGCGAAGCCCATGCTCAGCTCGTTGAGGAACCAAGGCGAAGACGAACACGTTGAGTCTGTCCCTGGTTCCGCGCTATCACGGACTACGTTTGTATCGTGAGATCTCGCCAGATAACTCCGGATTTCACATGCAAATCAAGGGTGCACCAGCGAGCTGATCAATGGGGTCGGATCATGTTGCTGAAGAACCCCTGCCTGTTATCTGAATCTCGTTCGTAGCTCTTGGGGCACCTACCCGGGACCACCAAGTTTCTATGTGCGATTTCGGTAAGTTAGATAATCTTCATGATTGTAGCACTGCCTAGCTCTATGAGTATTTGTTTCGTTCATGCCAGCGTCTTCAAGGTATGGCTTTCGGGGTATGGCTTTCGGCAAGACCGGGAACTATCACATTTCGTGTTCAACACTTACGCAGATCATGTGATCTCCAGAAAGTACTCGCTTCATATGAATTACAAGAGAACAAATCCTTCTTCAAATGACTTATAGTATTTTAATAATCCCAATTGTCATCAAGAATGCTCGGAATAAACTGACAATGTGAACGCAAATCCTGAGGTCTAACCACCACATAAGAGTCTCAACGCTCTAACGTTGACCACGGCGGTAACAAGACGTATCGTATCGCATTGACCAGACCGTGGACCATCCTTTTCGACACGATATCCTTCCTCTGTGCGGTCTACATGTCGGTTGTCTATACCTTGCTATACATGCTTTTTAGCATCTACCCCATCGTGTTTCAGCAACGTCGTGGTTGGAACCCCGGTGTTGGAGAGCTGCTGTTGATTGGAACTGTTATTGGTGAGTCCCTTTCGTCGTTAACATTATACAACTTATACTAACGTACTCGTAGGTGCATTCTCGGCGGTGGCATAGTTTGATCGATACGCGCATGAGAAAGAAAAAGATTGAGCAAGGGGGTAAACAGATGGAGCCCGAAGACAGATTGCCATTAGCAATGATCGGTGGTGTTGGATTTGCCGTTACCATGTTCTGGTTTGCATGGACGGCTGAGAATAAGTAAGTCACTGATCATATCCCAAGGGTGCTCATGATTGATGCCACCTCACGCTCTTAACGGCTCGAGCATCTCTTGGTATATATGCTAACCTTGATTCTCACAGCTCTATTCATTGGATCGTACCGACCTTGGCAGGAACCTTTCTAGCGACGTCCTTGAAGTTGAGATGTAAGAAGCAACTTGATTCTTCTATCTAGGTTAAAGACAGCAAGGGCTTATATAGCCCAGCTAGACTCCCAGAAGGTTCCTTAGGTTTGCTTTATGCTTAAGGAAACATACAATCATGAATAACAAATATAACAAATAGCAAATAAGGCATAAGAGTCCTTCCAACACTTGATTCTCATCTTCGTTGCCTACTTGACATATCTCGTCGATGTCTATCTCATGTACGCAGCGTCTGCTATTGCAGCCAACACTATTGCTCGATCCGCATGCGGAGCTGCCGCTCCTTTGTTCACCACACAAATGTTCGATGCACTTGGGGATGGTGGCGGCGGAAGCCTAATCGGAGGTGTTGCTACGGTTCTCGCTATTATTCCGTTTCTGTTCTATAGATACGGTAAACAGATTCGAATCAGAAGCAAGTTTGCGCCTACAGAAGAAAAGAGGGAGGCTAGGGAGAAAGACGAGGAACATGGTGATAATAACCCTGCTGCTCGGAGGAATAGTGTTTTGTCTCATTCAGATAGCCCGAGTAGCTCGGATACTACAGTGGCCGCCGCATGATACTGGAGGTCTGCTTAGCTCAATACTTGATATATAATTGACACTGCCGTCTTGGATACGCATAAGTTACTGAACTTGTCACATGTGCATTTCAGTAAAAGAATTCTGATGTACCTGAATATGTCTATGAGAGTCACGGACGCTATTGGAATATTTGCCTAGTAACGCTGGAATCCATCACTATCAACACCGATGTCTTGACTTCGGCGAGCACCGAAATCAACGTAGCATGGTATAGAGAATGCAGCGGTAGAGGCGCCTGGATAATCATTCCATCTAAAGAAAGACACTTGGGGGGGATATTCTTCGAGCTTTAACTGGCGCTATTAGATAATTCTTGGATGATTTAGACACAGGTCCAACATAAAACTCTGAATTAGATGCAATCTTAGGAGTTTAGATCACAATATCACAGAGTAAATTGTTTCTGCTGCTTGTATCATTCGTTTCAGGATATAAATATGGGGACATGCACTTTGACTTCTTTCAACAAGTAATTGTGCATGAAGCCATGTAATGCATGGCGATTATGTGAGCATCCACTCTTAACCTCGGGACCTCTTTGTGTCGATCACAAACCACCTACATCACAACCCCTTCATCATTACTCCCCAAAGCCCTCAAAATGGGACGAACAGTCATTGCATTCGACCTTTACGGTACTATTCTTTCCACTGGATCGATATCAGGGGAGTTGGCAAAATTATATGGTGAGGATAAAGCTCAGTCAATTGCCGCTCTGGCAAGGCGATATCAGCTTGAGTCAACATGGCGTGTGACCAGTATGGGTAAGTTGAGTCAAGGCCCAAATGAAAGCCATCACTGACGAGATATAAAGGTACTTACCGCACATTCAGCGACTTGACAAGATGGTCATTTCGTCAAGCTACTAAAGAAATTGGTGTTAAGCTCACTTTTGAGCAGGAAGAACGTATCATGGATGCATACAATGGCCTTGATACGTTCCCAGATGTGGACAAAGCACTCAACAGCCTGGTAGAGCATGCATCTATCGATCCGTATATCTTCTCAAACGGCACCAAGGCCATGATGACCTCGTCACTCGACACATCCCCAACCTTGTCACAAGTGAGCAACATATTTCCGCATGAGAAAGTCGTCAGCATCGACCCTCTCAAAGTGTTCAAGCCGCACCCTCGTACGTACGAGTTTATGGCCGAGACAGCGGGGATGAAGTCGCAACTTGATAAGATCTGGCTGGTGAGCTCAAACCCGTTCGATGTCACCGGTGCAGTGGCTTTTGGATTCAAGAGTGCATGGATCGACCGTGAGGGTAAGGGTTGGACTGATACCCTCGGATGTTCACTGGGGCTTGAGCCAACTGTGATAGCTTCTGGTGTGGATGAAGCTGTTCGGGTCATCTTGCGTCAGTCTGAGGGTGATAAGTAGGGCGATGATGTCACGAAACTCGAATTTTGGGAATTAGTACTTGACTGGCATATTTTTGTCATTCATTAGTCTAAATGCAAGGTCTTATATGTACTACCAGGTTATTCGCTTTGAGATGGCTTTGTACGTGATCATCGAAGTGGCCGTCTTGATGGCTGCAACATGGGGTCTAGGAAGGTTGACATGAACTGCAAATATCGCGGTTCTTTACGTCTTCGAACGAGAGTATCGAGGAGAAGAGGAACATGATCTCAATCAGCAAAACAAAATCGAATCACATCGAAGATATCGCCTAGCTCATGGAATATGCTACTGGCATATAGAGTTCTGTCACCAATCGGGTCCTTGCATGAATATCGGCCGAGAGTGGATACTCGGCCGATACAATTGTAAACACTCGTGGCAACCTGATGTCTGTGTACATACACGAGAAGAAGGAACATGACGAACTGAGGATTATTAAATGTGCAATATGAGAATGGTTAAGATATCTACTCGACTGCCGAAGTCCTTGCATCACCGTGTTGCCATGCAAACGGTTGATCACTTTGCATTCCAAGTTTTCTACCATTCCTATCCCGTCCAACATCCTTAGACTCGCACTTGGAGTCAATGCTTCATATAGCCTCGACACTTCAATCTTTTACAACCAAGATTCCGTGCGCCGACTAGGACATTCCCTTCACCAACGGCGCAGATGACAGTTGACAGCCCACTTTAGCGCGATCCTAGCGGCACACCCCCTGTAGCCCCCTGTAACCCCGGACCATGCCAACCCGCTTGTCAGCTGGCGACCCTTAAATCTTGGAATTTCCTGAGCCGTTGCTGTGCCGATAGCTCCACTCGATGGGATTGTTTAGTGATAGCAACCCGACGATGATCATCCATCTTTCCACTTCTTTAACTCGTTACTTGGGCTCGGTGACTTCGGCGGTGTGATTGCGATACTCAGGTTACGTTTCTTCTATTCTTCTTATCACCGTCATTAAACGTTTTCTCAAATACTCTTTTAAAAGCACCAGCCGCAGTCGTGCCAAATCGATACTCTTTCAGCCTTTCCGTCTTTATCGTCTCAGCATATCGTTCTTTATTATCTTTCCGCTTACAGATACGCAATGGAGTCTCTTCTATCTCTTGCCTTCGACAACCTTTCGTCGTATGACGGACCAAAAGTCCGCAAGGGCCTTCGCCAGGTCGAAGGCCTTCTAGCTCAGATCTGCCTCTCTAAAGCAAACTCTCGAAACGACCGTGCACATCGAGGTCGAGATCCCAATGATGATGGAAATGACGGATCACCGCCTTCTCAGAAGGATTTGTCCCAGCTCTCCCATGACCCGGCATTTCGAGAGTTTTTCAAGCTGCAGGAGGGGTTCGAATGGAACGTTGCGATGCGCCTTATCAGCACGCTCGATCGACTTATGGCTAAGGGTGGTGATGGTGGAAACGACCTCTTGATTTTGAGTGCCCTTGACCTCATCCAGGGAGTCTTATTGCTTCACCCTCCCAGCAAATCACTCTTTGCTCGAGAACAGAATATGAACGTATGTATACAATCACTAAGCCATCAAACAACACAAACTGACATCATATAGCTTCTCCTTGACCTTCTCGAGCCCTTCAACTGCCCCGCGATCCAATCTGCAACTCTACTCACACTCGTCACTGCTCTTATCGACACCCCGATCAACACCCGAACCTTTGAGAGCCTTGATGGCCTTCTCACTGTCACCTCCCTCTTCAAGTCCCGATCAACGGCTCGTGAGGTCAAGCTCAAGCTTGTCGAGTTCCTCTACTTCTACCTCATGCCCGAGATCCCTTCGATTCCCCGAGCCGATCAGCGCGATAGTGTTCCCGCTATGCTACAGCGGAGTCCTAGTAAACTCGCAGGTGCCTTCAATGCCGACTCACGCCGCAAGCGTTCTGGCTCTGATCCTGAAGGTGACATCTACCTCACCACAGAAGAGAAGCAGGAGCTGCTTAGCCAGCATTTGAGCAGTGTGGAGGATCTTGTCAAAGACCTCCGGAACTGCGCACCTTTTGGCGGTGTTGTCTGCTAAATGCAGCTTGAAAGAATGAAGTTGTGGTTGATACCGTTTCATATTTTCTGTCACATCTCATTCGACGGCGTTATAGGGACTGTTAGGTGGTGCCTTTGTGCTTTTCTCTTTCATTTATGGCGTGGAGTTCTGAGTCATAACTTCGGCACATAATTGTTTGTTTGTTTCGCCGGAAATGCTGAATATTTGCCGGGTATCTTTGCACGAATGGACTGGTTAGGCGCTTATACGTAACAGAAAAGAATAGAGCGGAACGCATTTCTCTGAATTACTGCTTTTGCTTTGTCGCATCATCTCCCACTACACTCTGCGGCGGCGTGGGAACAATTGACAGCGGACGGTCTGGTGTTATGGCTGAGTCGTTGCCATATAGTTCGAACCGGCCGTCTATGGTTTCGGAAAGGGGTGTCTGATATATACTCGGGCTGGACATAGGTGATAGGAGATCACTACCGTCCCTTGTTGTTGAATCAATCTCGACGGGTGCCGTGATGTCTCCAGGAGATTGTGCATGCATCGGTACAGCAGCATCTCTTCCAGGTGAAGTAACCCGTGAGCTTGCTTGCTCCGTATATGGCCCTGCTGCTGGGTCTGGACCAAAGTAGTCTTGGGTCAAGCCTGACCGGGCATGGCTTCCTGATATATCTGTCATGGCATCACGAGGGCGCCCACTGTCGTCTCCTTCACCTGATGCTGACGGCCTCGAGGCAGTGCGCTGGCGTCGCTTGCGCAAGCACATCCAAGTAAGTCCGCCAACAATGATACTCGCTCCTACGACGACACCAACACCAATTCCAGCCTTTGCGCCGTCTGATAGTTCGCTGCCACTGTCATCATCGTCGACAATCGTGACGCCGCTTTCTGTCGGTGTAGCTTGGGCGCAGTATCCCTCACCACTGACCTGGGTGCATTCTTGGTCATTATCGCAACAGCCTGCACCATCCGAGCATTTATGTTGAGAGGTCGTACATCCTGAAGGTATGGGTGACCGGAGGTCTGTTCTTGAGGCCGGTTTCATAGAGGCGCAATCACCGCCGGCCCGACACTCAGAGTTGTAACCACAGCAGTTTCCACCGAGGCTACTAGGACAAAGGTAAAGGCTCGTCTTGGGACACTTGCGATCGCAGCAGCCCTCCTGCGCAGTAGCAGTTCCACTTCTTGTGACGGTGCGTGTACAGAAATAGGCATTTGAACTACACGGTGAATCGCTGGAGCAGTTGGAACCTATAGGACAGCACTTCGGGTCGCCCTGTCGGTTGACATAGCAGTAAGAGTCGTTGTCGCAACAATCGTCCGGAAATCCAACCTCTAGGCCTGTGGCATGAGTGAGCTTGGAGCCTGGAAATATTATTATATGCACTTACAGTTGTGATGGCCCGAACTACAGCCTCCGGCGCGTTTGGCTAAAGGAAATGAGCGATCGATAAAGAAGCGCGGCATGAGGTCGCCGGGAGCTGCTTGGAGAGCCTCATATTGCCGTGGGTTGTGCGCAACAGTAAGAGGGACAAAGACGAGACAATTGAGAAGCCTCATGGTGAGAACGGTATAAGGAGGAGTGACGGAAGATTCAATGAAGCGCAGTGTTCATCGTCGCATCTGGAATGTGATTTATTTTCTCTCTCAGTTGTTTCATTAGCAGAGAAATCTATGAGCGCAGTTGAACAAAGAAAAAGAATGAGATGGGAGCCAAGACTCAAGAGAGGTCTATGCATGTAAGACTCGAATCAACTCGCTTCGGCGACGTGCACGGAGAGTGACAATAATACCCTGAGCCCTCCATTGTTTGCGACCTGCCGTATTGGATGATTATTATTGGCCTGCGTTTGATATCCCTTGTGTCAGTTTCCACTTTCCTATTCTTTTCTTGTGCTGTTAACAAAATGGTTGATCACAACGTAGCAGAGAACCGTTACAACGGGGCTGAAGACGCAAGTGCTTACATGATGACATTACCCAACTTGGCATAAAACCCGCAATGGTCAGTTCAAGCTGAGATGTTCACCGAAGAATTAAATTTGATATATTATATGACCGAGGATTTCAAACTTTAAGAGAATGGGAACTTGAAACATAGAGATCTCAAGTCAGATGGTGCTAGATAGGATATAGTGAATAAGCTATCTCAATTGTGGCTGTTGATCGAGATGAATAGGATGTGCATGCATGTGACTTCTAGGTAGTTAGTTGAATCCTTGTAGCTTAGGTTCATCCTAAATCTTACAAAGAAGATCTTTTGTGAATAGACTAAGACGAACATAGGAACAGGTTGTCATTGTACAAGCCTGACAAAGATTGAAGAATGTCAAAATCGCTTAGAAAGGGCAGACTCTGTCATGTCATGACAAGAAAGCTGTTATAGGTTGTTTGATACGAAGAAGAACGACCAAGTATGTCTTCTTCATCTATGGAAATAAATAACCCAAAATATGAGGAGAATGAATCATATATCTGAATTCTTCTGGTGATAATGCTGGTTGCTGATATCCATCTCCACATCAAAGATTATCTTCTTCGTGTCGCCTACACCTTCGCCACGCAAATCATTGTGAAAAAATCAAGTTAAATATCATGTCGATATTTTCAGGTGGTACAACTTGAACCAAGTCGGCTCCCCCACAGATAAAATGAACGTCTTTGCATCATCTTCATAGTGAACCCAGGAACTCCCTCCTTGTTCAGGGGATTGATGATAAGTATCGATGAGTTGTAAGGTCATTGCTAGTTTAAACACACCATTCGAATGCTTCTTGCTACCTTTAGAAGACAAATTTTCTGAATCTTTTGGATCTCAACTGCTTGGATGACTATTCTTAGCCCCGAAATATCGGGTTTCCTAGACATCTCCAAGCTGTTGGCCAATCCCATGTCCAACTTATATCTCTACGATCATAGATAAATCACTCAGATAAGGCACAAGTACCTTTTGAGCATGTAATAGAGATGGTAATATTTACCGAATGAGTTATGGAATGATAGGAAGGCGCTGGTAACGAAGTATCGGAGAGGGGATATAATCCAGAGCTTGATCCTCGAGAGAGAAGAGAAGAGCATTGGTTTATCCACTAACAGCTGAAGGAACATGACTAAAATCTCAACTCGATACTGACAAATATTTGAATCACTATTCATCTTATCTCTTCCAATCGCTGTTTCGGTTATTATCTTCTACTAGAATATTGAGTTATAACGATGGCTTGACTTGGATATCCAACGATTCAAATCTTCCCAAGATTATATCAGTAGCTCAATTTCGTAACCAGATCATGTGATACTGATTGACATGAAGGCTCTATAACAACGGTGATGGTACAATAATGTCTGGTTGTACCAAGGGCCGACTGGACACAACCAACTACGGAGGTCCCGTCGGAGGACTCACACCTGAGACTCTCATCGGCAATGCCAGCAAGGTACTCGGTGTCGCATAAATTGCTGTGGTGAAGTTTATCGGAGGCCGCAATGGCGCGGGGAGTGCTAACGCCAACTGAGATTGCTTCCTGAACATTTCTATGGATGCCCACAAACGTCTTTGCAGTGATGGCTCGGATATCAGCACTCTCAGCTGAAAGCCACAAAAACCAACGGCAACATGTGTCTACCTTCTTGTCCTTGGATTAGGGATATATCGCTTGATTTATGTCTGGATAGCTATATTTGTTTTACTCTTCATCAATTCCTGGAAACATCCTTCCCCAAGGTTGATCTGCTCTATGGCTATCATAAATGAACCTGTGACATTTTGTTTCTGGAGTGAAACGGAAGACACAATAGAGGGATTTGATGCCGATCTTCTTTACTCTACCGTCAAGAATGATGCCAGGTGAGTATGATAAGCCGAGAAATCTCCTTTTGTTTACTGGTAATTTCGAGAGGTATAGTAAGTATGGGTGTTGGTCCCGGTGCTCTCAGCATTGTTGCTTCAGAAGCCGCTGAGGACCTATAAAACCAAGGAATCGTTACTGTGGCCTCATTCCGCCCATGCGCCGGCGCATCGGCTCCCAGACTGCAGACTGAGAAAATGTAAGTCGTCTCTTCCAACCTTGTACTTACTGTCAATTACTATTGATATTCCGTAGCATCAGCTCTGCCTTCTTACGTGGCGAGAATGCCCATATCCAATTGCAACTTACTCCTAGCTCGTGATACGATTTTGCGGGTATACAAGAGCTGTTCGAGGCGGGAATTCGAAAGGTTGTATATAACGATGCTACTTGTTTTTTCAACGGCACCTTAGTGTAATCAAAGAAGAGTTAAATCTCAGTTTACGATGCATATATCATAAGGGGGAATCTGACATGAATTTATCGTGATCATTCTAAATCTTCCAAACCCAAATATCATTAAAGTCATTAAATCCAAAGCAAAACATGTGAGTTTACATCTGTGCTCTCTCCGCCAAGCTAGCTGACGGCCTCGGGATTGTTCTGAATCCACTGTTTGGCGTTGTATGATGTGTCCCGTTGAAGTCTCCAGCACTACTAGATGGTGTTGAAGAAAGAGACAAAAGCTCTTGCATTGGCTCAGGAGTTGTCATAACGCCCACATGACTCAAACTGATGGTGGTTGTCGTGATGGTCTCAATGGCAGTAGTCTCTAACGCGAGTGTTGTTCCTCTGCTGGGGGTTTCTGTCAAAATGTTTAGTGGGCGTTCGTTCAATCTAACTCTATGGTTTATACCTGATATCCTTTCCTCCTTGTCGCTCTCCTCCAATGCAAGGTTTCCATCCTTGTTGAACACTGCATTTGTATCTGTGTCTGCATCCTCCTTGAAGACATGCCCGGGAGCTCTCAGGGATGTAGTGGGTTGGTTTGCATTGACGAACTCTGTGCGTATAGTAGTCGCAAGAATGGTTGAAGACCTTGTAATAACTGACGTGAAGACGACAGTTTTGAGGCTGAGAGTTGTCGGCTCAGGTCTGGAGACAGCAGAGGAGTTTGAGAGTAATGTCGTTGCTGCGAGCTGCTGAGAGTCTCCTGCTTCAATAGTCGGAGTGGAGGTGGCTTCTATCTCCAATGGGGGAGCCGCTTCTTCGGCCCTAACGGTCGCAGAAGAGTCTTTCGTTGTTCCTATTCCGGATTCCATTACAGTAGCTTCCGAGGGATCTGCTTCTGGAGTAGGAACAAGAATCAGGATAATCGTGGTGTCTTGCGCCGACTTGCTTGAGGATGGGCTCCTACTACCTGGTGTGCAGTTAGGGTTTCGACGTATGATAGGTAGACCACTTACTTCGTCAACACACTCATCATCACCGGCGCGAGATGGTCCATGAGTCTCCTTAGGTGCTGAAGTACTAGTTTGTTTGCTCGTGATACCAGTCGAGACCGTCTGGACAAAGCCAGCGGGATCCTCAACAAATGCAGCCCCGAGCACAGTACTGGTGGCATCAGCAATCTGCTTAACAGATGAGGAACCATAATCTTTATCCTCATTTATTGTCGGCTTGCCGTCTTGTGCTGTGCTGAGTTGTGTTCGAGTCAAAGCTTGAGCTTCGCCGGTCGGTTGAGCAACAGAATTCTTAGGACGACCACCCAATTCTCTGGTACCCCCCTTCCCAGAAGCATCTGTAGCTTCCGTCAGGGCTACAGCAGCACCATCATCAGGTAACCTTTCAACTTGGGTCTTGCTGGGCAGATTAGTAGAATCACCGTTCGCTACCTGGGTGGGGTTTACAGCTGGCGCAGCCAGCTCAGCCTTTGCTTGCCTATTGATATCTTCTGTCTGTGATGCACCTGGTTGAGCTGAAGCAGCCGGAGCTTGGAGCTCGAGAACCGTGGCTGCGTCTGCCTGCGAAGGCAACGGAGAGCGTAGGGAAGGGTCAGAAACCACAGGAACTTCTGATGGGCCCGAGGCAGCGCCCGGTTCAGGAACACCAGCCTGATCAGAGGGGTCAGGTAGTTGTTCAGGCTGCTCGCCGCCAGTAGAGTCATCAGTCGAACCTGCGGATGACTGACCAGACTGGCTCCCTGACGAACCACTTGTTTCACGAGTCGGCTGTTTGTCCGGTGCACCAGATGGCATCATGCTGTTCACCTGTTCATGGAGTTTGTTGATCTGATCTAGCAATTCCTGAAGAGCTTCTTCGGTTACCTCGACCATGTCACCCTGGTCTTCAACCAGTCGCTTCACAAGACTGAGAGTGTGGTGAAGTCCATGACCATGGTGGGATTCGCCTGGAAGCTCTTTGAAAGGCACCACCTTTATAGATCGAGCCACTGGTTCATTAAACACTACACCTGGTAGTTTGAATGAAGCCTTGAGACGAGGTAGCAGGGCAGCATGGGTGAATGGGGTAGTAAGGAAGAGACATGGTAAGAGGCAAAGAAGAATGTATAATCGTATCATTGTGTCGACTTGGTGATAAAAAATATTGAATAAACAACGTGTGATGCTGTTAAGTCCATTGTTGGCCGACAGGCTGTCATGATATATCTTTGCCATGGGCTTCAGGTTGTAGGGGAGCAACACATTCCAACTATCGTGATAGCAACGCTTGTCATGGTGTCTCAGTCTCGGGTGGGCATACAATGGATCAACACTTGTTGTTTCACCGCGGACCAAGGAAGCCTTTCATTCCTGTGAGAGTAGACAATATGGCAACATCACGCCGAGGTTTCGTTGGATATATCTTGAAAATTTTGGAGCGTGGTGATACGCTGAAGCGGGTATTCTTGGTAATGATGCCAAGTGCAGCCTATTCGTCCTCATGTTAATCGCTGCGGGGATTTGAGGCAATGCGCAGTGCGATTCTTTTGGTGCATCATGGATGACAGAAATCAGAATTGGACACAAGATTTGTTTGGCGGAGTCGTGATGAAAGCAACAGTGATATTTGGGTCGTGGTCAGGTAATTTCTCGGTCGGGATTCTTTGTCTAATAATGGATCTCGGTTGCACTGGAGTTTGTTACAAACACAACTGCAACCACGCAGTGTGTCATTTGGAGAGAAAGCTTGAATGAAGAACCTAGAAATTTCTTTGACTAAGTATTCATTAAACCTTAATGTGATTAGCCACTGAGAATATTGTGAGGTGTTTGATGATCAAATGCACAAGGTGGAATGCCTCCAGTGACCGTCGTCCCCTAAAAATGAAACGTGAGTTCACAGGCCTTGGGGTCTCGGAAGATTTCAGACTCTAGATTAAGAGGGCACAAACGAAGGAGTTGAAAAGCCTGTTGAGTTTATCCTAGAATTACCTAA
>PVPY01000519.1:0-23403 GCA_002982035.1 Fusarium algeriense
AAGCCGGATCCACGAGTAAGTCACTATCGCGCTCAATAGTTTCAAGCCACCTTCGATTAGGAATCTCAAAAGGAAATTGACAGCTCTATGGGTTTAGTCAGGAGGATGCGCTACTAAAAAAGATCGTCGTCTTATAATGAGCGGTTTCCTTAGGTCCCCTTTTGTTCCTGGTTCTCTTCAGGTTCATCCCCAAATATTGTCAATCAATTTGACGTCCGATCTTTAATTGACAGATTTCTTGTCGTTTGACCTTCATTATGGTCGCCATTCGCTCATTATTTGTGCTTTATGCCGCCGCTGGCATCGCTTCAGCTGGAAAATGCAAGCCCGAAAGCCGTTCAAGCTCAATCTTTTCGGAGACCAGCAGTGGTTCCGCACGTCTCACAACTACCGAGACAGCCTCGGCATCTGTCTCCATTGTTGAGTATTCCGCGACTCTGGCCGATACCACGATGGAGACTAGCATCAAGGGGCCTACTACAGAGACTGCTTCCAGCATCGTCTCTACCGATACCACTGAGACCGCCACAATCGAGTCAAGCCTCACTACTCTCCTCACCTCTTTCACCACGACAAGTGCCGGTACCACCACCACTGTCGAATCGGCCGCAAGCACAACTTCAGCTGCCCCCGCTGTTGTTACGTGTCCCTCAGAAACTGAGCAGTGTGTTGGCACCATGGAAATCCAATGTGGCGTATCTCTCACGGGGGCTCTCACTACATCTTCCGTTGTTAATGATTTAGACGAATGTGTACAGATTTGCAGCTCCAGTGCTGATTGCGTTGCCTTTACCTACTGGGAGTCAGGCAACAAATGCTATAAGGTTAATTCTATGTCTGCTATTACAGGTCAGAACATGCTGCAGGGCTATGATAGTGGGATTAAGGGAACGTGTGGACAAGACACCACAAGCACTGCCTTCACATCCACCGCAGAACCCACTACGACCGAAGCAGCCACGAGCACAGCCTCAGTGGCACCCGTTGACCCTGTATGTTCTTCATGTGTTGGCACAGCTCGTGTCTACTGCGACGTCATTCTCAATGGTATGGTATTTACCGGGGCCTCCAGTGACATTGCAGAGTGTCTTTCGTTCTGTGAGCAAGATGATGATTGCCAAGGCGTCTCCCGCAGACAAGACACTGGTGCGTGCTTCAAGTCTATGGTTGATCCTGATGATGTCGAACAATCTCCGCTAGAAGGGTGTATAGTGCTATTAAGGGAACTTGTTTCGCCTGGATGGGTTAGGAGCAGGAGCCGGACTGATTCTGGGCTTTACTGGAACTGTGAACAGATGGTATGACAAATGAAAAGCCCATTGCCATTTATTAGGGCATTACTGGTGGAGTTCAGAGTCAAATGCGCCTGAAAGAGATATTCAATTTCTTGTACAATATTTTCTCTTACTGACTCCCTAGTAGAGCCTATATACATTGACACTTTAACCTTACTGATATTTGCCGGTGCAGCTCGAGTCAGCGCCTGTAGCTCCCGCCTGTTGGCACCAAACCCTAAAGTCGCAGTTACTGTAGTCCTCATTTGAGTCCTGCATGTAGTTGGCGCACTGATCGTAAGGAGCATAGCCGCCCGTAAAGGTATTGGCTGGCTCGATGAAGTTGCCGTGTTCTGAGCAGACGGCACGAGTTGCAGCATTGTTGGGAACTCCGTTGGAGTCATAGCAATGACAGAGAGTATAGTGGGCGCATCCCATAGCCGTGGGGATGCTGAAAAGCATAGCCAAGACGGAAACGGCCTTCATGTTGAATATTTTTCTTTGCCTATCATTCTGTTAGCCACCAGAACAATGCAAACTGAGACTTGTGATGACTTACGCGCCTTCCTTGCTTGAAGCTAGAGCTTGATAAAAGTTGAGGAGATAAGTGTATGAGAATTGGTGAGGCGATGAGAAATGAAGATGATGTGATGGGAAAAATCATAATATATATATATATATCTCCAGGTATATATTGTAAATGAAAGCCTTTACTATACTCTGCAGGTGTAATACCAACACTGCCATGACTACAGGTATGTGATGAGAAAGGCTTATTCGGCACCTCGTATTGAAGCTAAGCTGAAAAGGAGCGTTGCACAGACTCAACAGCGGGCCCCAGATCAACACCAGGACGCATCCGTAAATGATTTTCGAACTTCGTTTAGGTATCTCGTATCTCCACCTCATTATGCCGTTTTCCCGCAAAGTCTGAGGCTGCAAGAAAGCAGCTGTTAAAGAATTGAACTTTATTGCTGCCGTGTATCCGACCTCTTGTTTTGAGCTTCAACTTGTAGCTGGTCTAGGTCTATAGCGAGTCGAGAGACGAGTGATCTGATTTACGCGTGGACAGCTGCGCCTCAGCTCAGTCATTTTCTCCGTCCACACCAAGCTCTGGAATATGGCAAGGATTATCACGCCCGGGAAAGCGGCAAGCGGAGGCAGCCCAGACGGATCTGGTGATAAAGGACGCGTTTGAATCAACCGTTGGTGTGATAGCGATGCCATGTTGATGTTGAGCAGCAAGAGCTTCACCATCCTCGAGATGTTCCTTGATCCAGCATGGCTTCTCAGACCGCATGTCTTCCTCTCAGGTATCACGGTTTGGCATTGCAGGTTCACTATTGGAGAATCAACAAATCCATCTTTATGGGCGTCAACAATAAGTAGACAAGGTCCTGCGTCTGAGCTTTAAAACGGGTAGTTATATGCCCATTGAGTTGTCTGGCCCGGTCTGCAACCCATCAAATGAGAGCGTTGGCTCGCATGAATATAATCTCCGGCGAATTGGCTATAGACCATGATTGAAGCCGCGGGCATTGAACTTTATTTACTCTATATTTAAGCAGTTACATACATCTTATCACTACTAATCTTTGTCTTCGTCAGGTTAACAATGAGCACCATTGACACACCAATTTCTGTATTGGCTGTGTACCTGCTGTGACACAGAAGTAACTTTGAGTTTCGAAGAATACTAAATCAGAGATTTCAGACTCTTCTCAGATGCTGAAGTCCAGGGAATAGATGGCGGTTGGTATTGATAACTTGAGTTTTTTTTTTTTTTGTCAGTGCTTTTAGGATCACAAATCAATGGATTGATGACAAGCAACTTGTAATAGACAAGTTATTAATCCTTTGAAATCACAATGGTTTACTTCCTTCATGGTATGGCTCAGGAATTTCTTTTCTTCGCTCAGAACCAACGGCTCTCCAGCATTGTTTGCTAGCTTGCTTAGTTGGACATCTGGGCAATATATTGGACTGCTTCTGTAGGATCGTTACCGAGTAGAATACACCCCATGACCGATCCGTAACAGGTCCTGGTCCATTCTTTGCCGCAGAAACATCTCTTGCTGCCACCGACATGTTCGCACTCTCACGTCTTGAGATCTTTTTCTCTTCTGGCAGCATCTAGATACCGCCAGGATCTTTTTGATCGTAAAGGGCAAGTACTCGTTTGCATATTCCCCATCGTCTGCCCCAATGTCAAAAATGTTTATCTTTTGAACCTCTGGAAAGTCACCAGCAACCAATCAGGAAGACAATCAGAGTTTACTCCATCGATATAACACTAGACGCATGCAACTCTGCTAGTCCGTCAGATAAGCTAATAAAAGAACCTCAACATTGGATCTAGAGCAACATATTAAGGCAAGAATTGAATTATAAGAATGGATTTATGTCTACGAACGGGACTGATACAACTCCCTGATACCGCGCCACTGGTTCTTAAACCTCCCGAATGCCCATAGTTATACGCTCATATTTAGCAGGCGTATCGGTGCTTCCAATCTGCCAGGTATAGCCGATTGGTCGAGTCCCAACGGAAAACAAGCTCCATGGACCAGGAGTGGCCACACAAGTCGCAGGCATACCGGGAGATCCGGTCGACACACAGGAAAGAGACGGGACTTCGCATTGGATCTCAAAACCAGATACCGCACAGGTCAGGAAAGCCGTCTGGGGAGGGTTCTCGTCATGGCAGACCACGACGGTTGCGGGCTTGTTCAGCTCATCATTTGTCTCTCCATAGTAGCCGCAGAGAAACCAGCCTTGGTCATTGACCAGCCGGCCTTGAGAGTCGATGGAGTATTGGCGGATGGAGGGGTTGTCGTCTTCTGTAGCGGGGTCAAATAGGACTATGGTCTAGTCTCGATTGTAGCTATAAAGACTTCTGCCTGTGACGGAGTTTGAGCCGGAAGCGAACATGGTGAATGTAGGGGCGCCCGCGGTCGAAGTCTCGGCAGCCGTGGTGGTTGGTTCAGTGGTGGTGGATTCAGCGGTTGTAGCCTCGGTGCTGAGCTCCGTAGTGTCCGAGGTTGCGGATGTCTCAATGGTGACAGATACATCAGATGTCTCGGCAGATAAAGCGGAGGTCTCTGTAGAGGACTCAACTACAGCAGAGGATGTGGCTGATACATCCTCGGTCGCCGAAGCGAGGGAAGTGACCAATGAAGTCTCGGTAGAGGCATCTGAAGTGGCAGCAGAGATAGCATCAGAGGTTGTCGTGGCTGAGACTAATCGTGGTGTGAGTTGGAACTCAATTAAGATAATCTGAAGCACTTACTCGGCTTGCATGGGCTCGCAACAGCAGAGCCAATGGCCAACAGACCAAGGGCTAAGCGCAAGTGAATGACAGATCGCATTGCAGCAGGAAAAGAGTGACTAAAGTGAATGCAAACGGGGAACGCAAAACTCAACGGCAAACAGCCCCGTTCGCATCCTTTTATTATCGCCGACTTGGCACTGGGAAAGGGGTCTATAGAAATATTATTTAATTAGCTGACGCCATAGTCGATAGTCATGGGTTTAGTTCGAGATTAAGCCCAAACTGACAGTTTTAGCTAGACGGTTTTAGAATAGAAGTCCTCTAGGCGATAAAGATCCTTGTATCTGATTGGCTTTTGAAGTTTCCTGCTATTTCGTGTTCCTGAATTAATTTCCGATTTTATCAGCCGAAAGAAAACGAATAATCATAAACATTGACAAGTGGGTGTGAATAAAGGCCGCTTCGACATTTGGTATAGGTTAGTTCTGTTTGCCAATACTCTTTAGATAGTACCACAAATTCTTTTACCCAGATGTCAAAATTATCAAGAGTGTACAAAAGGGAGTCCGATATATAATGACTAAGAAGGATTCTATATGATAGGAAAAGTTAAGTAAACGGTTTATGTGACAACACAGCCCCTAGATCACTGGCTAATCACGGCCCTTGCTTTCAGACAACAGAGCTTCGGGCCCTCCATTGCGTTACAACACTTTATTAGTCGTGAGATCCGGCTGGTGGCGTTAGAGAGCCTGCCTCGTAGAGCTTAAAAGACATGCGATGACACTTACAAGGTTAATTACACCACAATGATAACGCCTCGGCCTGAAACATAAAGTAATATATAACTACACAACTGATGCATTGCCTTTTCGCAGAGCTTGATTGAATCTGACTCTAAACTCTCTCAATTCCGTCGCCATCAATCGCCATGTTTTTCCCCTTTCTTCTCATCTCCCTCCTGCAATTCGCTGCGGTCATTTCAGCGGCTCCATGTCCCAAACACTACGACGCTACAGGCCGGCACGTGTGGAAAAAGCTGCCCATGAATGCCGATACAGACAGTATACACTACCAACCAGCCCTCGATTTCGACGAGGATGGCTGCTACAACACTGCGGCGGTTGATATAAATGGAACAGTGAATGAAGGTTTTACCCGCAAAGGTTCAGAAGATGGCGATGGCTGCCGTGATCCGATAAAGCTCGAGAATGCAAACGTGTATTCAAGAAAACGATGTAATAACGGCTGGTGTGCTTACATGTAAGTCCCAATCTTAATCTTGTTTCGTTTTTTGCACGTTCTAACTGGACTAGGTATCAATACTACTTCGAAACGGATAGATCAAGCATACCCTTGAGCGGCCATAGACACGACTGGGAAAACGTGGTTGTATTTGTGAAAAACAACACAGTCCAGCGCGTCTCTGTATCAGCACATGCAAAATAGAGATCCACCAAGAAGCCCATCATGTTCGACAGTCATCCTCTGGTGGTCTACCACAAGGATGGGTTGCGAACTCATGCTATGAGGCTGGCAGTCCCAGTCGACCTTAAAAAGCTTCACAATCACACTGGAAAGTGGATTATTTCGGATCTAGTCGGTTGGGATCGTTTTCCCAGCAGGAAGATCAGAGACAAGCTAGTGACTACAAAATGGGGAAGGCCAACTTTTCATCTAAAAGATTTGGAATTTAGTAAGAATTTGAAGAAGGCAGCAGGGAAAGGTGTTCCTGGGTTTGATGTTAGCTTGGATGACGAGGAAGTGGTTGGGAAAGGACCGTTTGATCGGGGGTCTTGATCGCGGAAATCTAATCTTGAGACATTAGTGTATGAAATAACATGCGACACTTGACTAATAAGTCGGCGATGCGTCTGGTTTCTAATCTAAAAGTATATTCTTGCATGCGGTTTTGTGTTTGCCTTCTCTCAATACCCATTAACGGAATTTGTATGGGAGAGTAGACATTGGCATAATCAACAGCTCGATCAATCTGATTATCGTTTAAACGGGCAAGATTCCCTCACATGATGAACAAATGGTGAGATAAAATGAAAGAGGCGACTTTTACGTCTTGGCTTGATCACGGTTTGATGTTTATCGGTTCTCGCCGAGTAATCCCCCGCATTTCCCCGCCACATTCAATTCGTGGAATCGTAACCCTTGTCCAATCTTAACAATAACCTAATCCACATACAGTAACCCGGTCATCCCATCACGTTAGGCTTGTAAGTTACTTTGTGACTTCGCATTACTATCTCGGGAAACACGTACAGTAATAGTAATGAGGGGAAGCTAGTCTTTGCGTCACGTTCTGTAGCTTCGCATATCAGCTGAGGATCATATAAATGCTACGTTTCTCCCATAACCCCTCTCTGACTGCACTCTTCATCACTTGACTCCAAGGTTCAGCCATGTCAACTCAAACAATGAAAGCAGTCCGCTTCCACGGACAACAAGATGTCCGACTGGAGGAGATACCCCTCCCCTCCCTTGATGAAAACTCAGTCCGCATTTCTCCCAAATTCTGCGGTATCTGCGGTACAGATGTCCACGAATATCTCGGTGGCAACAACCTCATTCCCAAACCTGGCACCCCGCACGGCATCACCGGAGAAACATCACCCCTCACTCTGGGTCACGAGTTCAGCGGTATTGTCGAGGAAGTCGGCAGTAAAGTCACTCGCTTGCAAAAAGGTGACCGCGTTTGCGTTCAGCCTATTATTTACGATAATGAGTGCGGTTCGTGCAAGCGAGGTCTTGTCAATTGTTGTGATAAGAATGGTTTTATTGGGTTGAGTGGTTGGGGAGGCGGTCTTTGCGAGACTACTGTTGTTCCGCAGGATGCTGTTAAGAAATTGCCTGATAATGTCTCACTTGAGGTTGGAGCCCTTGTTGAGCCGCTTGCGGTTGGATGGCATGCGATAAAGATATCTCCTTACAAAGAAGGCGATTCTGCATTCGTTGTCGGTGGTGGGCCGATTGGTCTCGCTGTTGTTCAAGCATTGATCGGCCGAGGATGTAAGAACATCATTTTAAGTGAGGTCAGCTCCAAGCGACGAGAGTTCGCAAAGAAGTTTGGGGCTCATCATGTCTTTGACCCTACTAAAGATGACATCGTGGCCGAGGTCAAGAAATTGACTGGCGGTTCTGGTGCGGACGTTGGTTTTGACGCAGCTGGGTCTCAGCATGCAATTGATGCAGCTTTCGACTGTTTGAAGGCCAGAGCTGTGCTGGTCAATATCGCTGTTTGGGAGAAGAGGGCTCAGTTGAACATGAATCAGATTGTGTTCCGTGAACGATCATACGTCGGATGGTAAGTTTTTCCTCAGATCGTTGAAGCGGCTCTAACGTTGGGTAGTGCAACATACGCTCTTGGCGATTTTGAAGAGGTCATTGAGGCGCTTTCGAACGGCAAAATTACACCAGAGGGCATGATTACAAAGGTTATCAAGATGGACAAGGTTGTTGAGGAAGGGTTCCAAACTCTGATCAATGATAAGGATAACCATGTCAAGATTTTGGTTGATGTCAGTGCTGGAGTGTGAAGAATGGTGAGGGCTTCCTGAAAAATGCTTGTTCAAGTATGTAGATTAGTTGGTGAGGAGTTGAGTATGAATTCTATTACTTGGTTTTGTCTTAGCCCCGGCTGGGCTTGTCCATCATTCTGCCATAAAGATCAATCCCGAGATCCCCTAGTATCCAATCCATATACTCATCTGGACCCGTCATACCTGGTGTACCGTACAGATCCGGAACGTTTTGCTGCATACCCGATTCCTCAACTGGTGTAGCTATTGTATCTGCAGCCGTTTTCCCTACAAGATGAAACCCGGGCTCAAGCTGTTGCATCTCACGCACATAACGGGATTTAACCATGAGTCTCTGAACCGGCCGCCAGAGATTTCCCCTCTTGCCACTGTCCTTCATGTTCCACCTATTATGTACCGTGTTCACAAACTCCCAAGCTCGATCGCACTCTGGTGAACTCGGGCGGGAGCAGATCTCGGACAGTACCAGAATTACAGCATGCCACTGGATGTGAGTTTTGGAATGCCATGTCCATTTAGAAATGCTCCGGTTTGTCAGTATAACGCTAGACAGCTCTAAAACCTCCATCGATGTAGCAAACAGCTGCTCTCGGACAACTTTGCTCATTGTTGAAGTGTACCCCTCTTTTTGCTTGCTCGGATAGTGAACAACAAGCCATGTTCGGGCAATCATGAGGCGCGCGACAGTCAATGTGAACAGCGCAAACGGAACTGATTCATCGCAATAGCGCAAATGCCGATCTTCCAATTTGTCCTTGAGATCTTGAACAACAGTTTCACGACTCTCCCATTTAACATCTGCTGCGGACTTCGGAGTCGGGGAAGCATATCCAACTTTCCATCCAGCCCTCATAGCCTCGCAACGTATCAAGCAGAACGTCATTTCAGTGTACCCTTCATGCTCTTCAGGAGAATGAGTAATCTGGGGAATGATATCGCAGTCATTGATGTTGAGGGGAGGCTTCGTGTCAAACATGTCCTCGCGAACTATCGGCTCATAACCATGAAACTCAGAAGAACGCATGTCTAGTAGACATATATGCCACCAGAGCCTTCGGCGTAGTTCAGTATCGAAGGGCTTCAAACCAAACGTGCTTCCGTCGCGATGGAGACCCATGGCTTGCGCAATGTGAAAGATGAGCGAAGTCAGGGACCACGTCGTTCTGGAATCATCTTCGTTCCTCAACCCTGATAGAAACAGTACAGCTGCTTGGAGAAGAATGAGACTTTGTGTGTTCAGAAGGTTAGCTCGGGCCATAGCTTGCTCAACTGCAAAGCGGAATTTGTCGAGCGAATTAGAACGCGTTTCCCCAAGCATGGTTAAGCATTGATCCTCGTCCATGCTAATGACGGCAGAGTAGTACAGGGCAAATAACAGGCACTCTGAGTTCCTATCCAGCGAGTCTAGAGACACAATAGAGTCCCAGAACCACTGATCAGTGGTGGGCATATGGAATATGTGAACCAGTGGAAGGACATTCTCACTGAAGATATTCAGTAGAGTGACTGACAGGTGAATGGGTGGATGATATGAGAGAAGGGACTGATTTAGAGCACAGAATCCCAATACTGCAGCGCTGGTTCCAAGCGGTGAAGCAATCTGGGGTAGGGACGTAGATGGAATGTTCTCTTCTTCAGATAAAGGATCATGCAACATGTCGCGCAGTTCTTCGATCTGATAGTCATACCGGGTTAGTAATTGCGGCATGGGAACCTTGACATTAGAATACTAACTTCATTCCCAAGATTGGCCCATAAGATATTGCTGACGTAGTAACTCTTGCCATCATTTATCATCAGACGACCAAGTCGCTGCTCTATAGAAACGTCTGGAGTGGACTTTTCTAGTACTTCCGGAACCTTTCCAAAACCATCATGAGACGATCCAATCTCTGCCGCACGTGTATCATTGCTTGAGGGTGAAGTATTGGCGGTAGTATCGATTTGACTGGTAAGTTGCTTAATGATGTTTTCAAGCCTTTGAAGCCTATCAACAAGACGAGAATCTAGCGTTCGAGATGATCGCTTTGCAGCTCTACCGCGACCAGCGGGATACGAGCACTCAAAATTGGCTCGGAGACAGTTGGAGCAGGGTTTTTGACGATCACATTTGACTTTCCGCTGTCGGCAAAAGACGCAACTGCGAAGAGGAAGTGGAGCGGGAGGAGTAGATGGAGACCCTAGGGTTTGCGTCGCTGACTGAGTCTCCGGAAGCCCAGGCGGGGATAGGGCTGTTGTTGAAGAGTCCATGAGACTAGACTATGATCAAGACTATGAAGAGAATGAAAATGTCAAAGCGAAGGTGCTGAGCTGATGCGCCTGTATCAGTGACCCCTTGTCGATCTTATCTTGGTGGTGCACTAACGGAGATAGCACGGACCAAATCGGAGACGGACAAGCTTATGCGTCCCCGACGTACACTCACATGTTAAATCTCGTCCAATCAACTAGCCGCATTGCTCTAGTAGCCGTTGGGTGAGAGCCTTGGTCTTTAGGCTTTGAATAGCCGCATCGGGGTCCGATATTATCGGTCTCGGCATGGAAACCCCGATCGAAACGATTAATTGATCGTAGTTAGTGTGCTGTAGCAAAACGAGCGGAATTTTGGCTCTCCGCATTGTCCTCTCGCCGGCGGCCCGGTCGTCGCATAAAGGGACATGGCGTTATGAACCTTTACTCTGCCGCAAGAGCGAGTCCATATAACAAAAGGGCATGGTAATACAGCTGCAACCCGGAATTCAGCTTTCTCCTTACATCGTTAACCAAAAAATCCTCCAGCATCATGAGCGACGAGACTACAATAACACCCGAAATGGCTTCAGACCGAGAAGTCCAGAAACCTAGCATGAAGGAAGAATACCCAAACAACCTGGTAACTTTCGACGATCCAGATGATCCATGTAACCCAATGAACTGGCCCTTCCGCAAGAAGTTCATCACCACCATCTCTTACGGTCTGACAACTTGCTGGATCACTTTGGCCCCTGCCATCTTTGCTGCTGCCATTGAACCTGTTTCTGCCGAGTTCAACGTCAACACTGAGACATCCGCTGCAGCAACTAGCTTGCTTGTCTTTGGCTTCGGTCTTGGGCCTCTCATCTGGGGACCGTTGAGTGAGCTTTATGGTCGTAAATGGCCCATTCTCATCGTGAATATCCGTCTCCATTGTGTATATAATTGCTGACAGGCAACAGCCGTACTTTATCGCCGCAGTCTTCTCATTCGGTACCGCCACCGCGAAGGATATCCAAACTGTCCTCATAACACGTTTCTTTTCTGGACTCTTCGGCAGTGCGCCTGTTACGATCACAGGTGGGGTCATGGCTGATATATGGGCTCCTCATCAGCTCGGCAACGCCATCGTCGCTTACGGTGTTACTATTGTTGGGGGACCGACACTAGAGCCCATCATTGACGGAGCCATATGTTCTAGCCATGTTGGTTGGCGATGGACTGAGTATTTGACGGGTATCGTTATGATGGCCCAGGTTGGCTTTGATCTTTTGGTAATTGATGAGAGCTATGCACCGATCTTGTTGGCGAGGAAGGCTCATAAACTGAGACTGCATACGCAAGATTGGGCGTTGCATGCTAAGGTAATTATAGTCATGCGGTAAGGTTGTCATCGCTAACGGCGCAGCAGCATGAAGAATGGGACGTGTCGTTCAAAGAGTTGTATCAGAAGTATTTCATCCGCCCTTTCCAAATGATGGCGACGCCCATCTGCTTTCTAATGTCGCTTTACGCCTCATTTGTCTATGGTGAGCTTGGCCCCTTGTTACTAGTATTTTGCTTATCAATGCAGGCATTTTGTACGCAAACCTCGAAAGCTTCTCGATTGAGTACCAGGAAGTACGCCAATGGGGACCAGTCGTTGGTGCGCTGCCCTTCATCGCACTCCTGATAGGTATTCTCTGTGCAGCAGCTGTCAATATATACAACAACAAGTATTATCGCAGGAAGCTCATGGAGAATGGATATAGAGCGGTCCCAGAAGCAAGGCTACCTCCGATGATGCTTGGAGGCATCGTCTTTACAGCGGGTCAATTTTTGTTTGCATGTGAGTTACGGCATCATTGTCGATGAACTCAATTACTGACGACACAGGGACCTCATCACCGAAAATCAACTACTGGCCATCCATAATCGGTATCGCACTGACTGGCCTTGGTTTCACAACCATTTTCCAAGCTGCACTTGGCTACCTCATCGATACGTTCACTCGTTACAGCGCAAGTGCAGTTGCAGTAAATGCCTTTATGCGATCAATGCTCTCTGGTGCATTTCCTTTGTTCATCATCCCCATGTATCACAAGCTTGGCGTGGACTGGGGAACAGCCGTTTTTGGCTGCATTGCTGCGGCCTTGGTTCCTGTTCCGTATTTGTTCTTTTTTTGGGGCAAAAGGATCAGAGGTAAAGGAAAGTGGAGTAAGGATAGTGTATAGTTGAAGCATGGAAATCCTTCCTTACGAATTAGTTGGATTCTCTGAGTTTGTTATAGTGAAGGGCTTTCAAGGCTATGCCTCGGAATTTCAATGGAAATTGACTTCCAAACTTAGTAGTTAGTATGTCTCTGTGGGAAAGCTTCGACATATGATGATTTAATGCCGTTGTGATAACCTAAGCATTCACTGTGGATCAACCCTTTGTTTACTGCCTCATTTGTCCCTCTAGGTGTGGCTTATTGTTCACATATAGTATTTGTTCTTCAAAGACTTGTTGGTCACACCACTCGTGCTGTTCAAAACTTTCTACCTAAATCATCTGATTGGATTGTTGAACACTGGATGCACTTAGAATCCATTGAACAAACCGTTATTGAACACTTGAAATACGTACTTCATATAAGATTCCATATTTTAGTTCGATAAAAGCTCACCACCAGAACATTTTATTACCGATAACTCTAACACGAACAGCTTCAATACCAATGACCTCTTCACTAACCAGATTATGATGGACGACGAAACGAAGGCCCGCGAGAATACTGAGATTCAATACCGATTCGAAACTCTAGAACATGAAGTTCATATTCTGAAGCTGGACAATGCAATGCTGGCTCGCAGGATCGGCACTTTCAATGGCTCTAACCCTAGGCCTTCAGGCTCTTCCTCATCAGTCTCAGTAGAAGAGGGAGAAATCCTTGAATTCCCCTACTTGATATATTGCTCTTCAGGTCCTCTGCAGGCTGAGATCCAACACCGAATCGAAGCTGTGGAGAGTAAGCTTCATATTCTGAAGTGGCATGCTGAAGTCCTGGATCACAGAGCTAAGCATTGGCGGCTCCAACCCAGCCCTTCCAAGTCGACCGACGATGTTGAGAGTTCTGCCATATCAGTCTCGGGGACTGGGAAAGAAGCTTCTTCTCTGTCCTCGGGTCATTATTCTTTGGCCCCTGAGTTTGAGGCATTGCTAGATCGGCTTGAACGTTCTGGACGAATCAAGAGACGCAAGAGTCTTTATTATTTCAGCACGGCTGCAAAACCGAAGCAACAGAGAGAAAATGAAATCACAATGACTAATGTTTTCAGATTCATGTCGGATCCCGATCTAGTTGAAACTATACCAGAACCAAAGCACGTGTTGGAGGCTTGTGACGTCGTGGATAACCCGCATCCGTTTCTTTCTATCAAGCATTCTGTTCTCGCCGATCTTATTCTCGATTCCAACCAAAGGATAAGGAACAATGTCTGCAGTGTTTTTCTTCGACGCGCTGTCAGGAGAGAACACCGATATGACTACAATGAGTTCAACAGCAACCACTTCCATGGCTGGTATTGGCTGTCTACTGATGAGCCTGGCGACACCTTGGCTGGTGATATTGAGGTTCTTTGTTTACCGAACCAAGAGGTGGTTGATATCATCCAACGTGGCATACCCATCTTCGAAGATCGCTCTTGGCAGCTGTCTCCCTCTGGTCATCTCGGCTATTTCAAGCCGGACTTTAGTTATTTCGAGGCAGCCGGTTATCGTGTTTTGGCATGGCGAGTATGCAATATGGATGGAATCGTGCCTTTGTGGATGGATCGTCGTGGCTTCTGGATATCTAAGGTACCCGTCCCAGGATGGTCTTAAGGTCACATATGCGATTTAATTGGTCAAATTTCTCAATATACCGCGGGTCTCAGGCTGTTATTGGGCTTGGATAGGTGTGTAGGTAAGTATATATTTTACGTTCCGTCGATTTCTCTTCAGCATTTTCATTCTCAATGCTTTTTATCTAGATTACTTAAGGTACTGGCCAATTGTTTCTCCAATAAACTTCACTGCTACTACTTACTGAAAACATATAATTATTTCTTTTTGTAAATAAATTTTGCAAATCGATGTCAGGCCGAAAGGCTACTTCCACCATCCCTATGAATCAAAATATCGAGACGATTCTGATCCCTGCTTACACCTATGTGCAAATAATACCAAGGACCCGGTGAGTCAGCTTACGCGCAAGACGGCGTTAGGAATTACCCCGCAATAAGATTACCTGTTATTCTAAATGTAATAAGTCGATATATCTCATCAACTAAATACATAACAAGCTTATTATTTAGTAGGTTTAATAGATATTCCGTTACACCCATTGGCAGGGTACATGCAGACCTGCGGCGTCCTCAGTTTCCAACATACACTGTACAGGTATAAGAGAGAAAATATCACGACTTAAGGCAACAAATTTATTAGTTTTCCAGGCCAAAGCATCAGTGGAATAGGAAATTTAAAACAAGTCTAACTGCTATTGCTATTTATTACCTAACCTTCGTTTCCTTAATTGAGTAGCCTAGTGTTCTTAAGCATATAGACAAAGAGCCAAGATTTAGACACTGTGTGACATATGATATGATTTTCCCTTAGAGAAAACAGAGGCGATAACGAGAACCACGTCATCGACCCTTACAACCAGCCCCGCTCGCTTATGCAGGCGCATTATGTGCTGTACAAAATCTCAACAGGGATATGACTGACAAGATGATACCATCTAGTATCCTTGCACGGGTTCAGTTGCATTCCGGGCAGGAGGATCAAGAGAGATGTTAGGCACCTAGTGAAAGGCCCGTACGTCGTTGGCAGGGCCGACCTGTGATATGTGTTTTTCAACTTCTAGCACTCAGACTTAAGACCACAGCTTGAATCAGAGTCTTTTCTTATTAAACGAAACGACCAGCTCAAGGTTTAATTATGTCGCCTCACTCATTTTGGACCACTACGCCACTCTTGTTGGAACAAGTTCCCCTGGCCAGCTTTGTACCCGACATCCGCCAGCCTTATTCCGACGTCAAGAAGATATACACGGTTAAAAAGTCAGAATATTCGGTGAGACCAGACAAAAACATTTCGACACTCATCGGCACTGCATCTGAACGTCATCTCGATATTCTTTTGACCAAATTCGCGAGTTTTGTGGTGCGAAGAGAACAAAGCAGCGAGTTAAAGGTTAAGGCCGGAGACGGCAGTATCTACACTCTGAACAGCCCGGCCGAAGTATTTACAGAAATCATGGAGAGCAAGGAGTACGGTTGTCAGGCGAAACGATGGCTTGAGCAGCAGGAGGGGAACAAACACTCGCCGCGCTTCGTGGTGGGCTACCGAACCTTCGTCGATTCTGAACTTGGTCATGCCGAAAAAGCGTCCCGTCAGGCCGAATGGGGTGCAAATGTGCCCATCAGTACCGCGCAAGGAGACGTAAGTGGCACAGCCGACTTGCAGCTCAGCGCTGGCCACGAAAAGACACGCGAGGCCCAGGGCGGATCCACTGTTCCGGGAGAGAGAATCTACGCTATTGCCTACCGCAAGGTCAAGGTTAACTCTCGCAAAGGGGTCATGACTACAAAGCTCGACCCTAAAACCCAGTGGGAGCCTTTCGATACAGCACGAGGCGAGGGTAGCGACGATGGCGGGCATATGGAAGCCAATATATCAAGTGGTGATGACAGCGATGACTACGATCACGTCAATATCAGTTCTGTATTAGGGGAAGATGATGAAACTGTTCAGTTCGGCGTTATTTTGAGCGACTCCGATGACGATGACCAAGATGCTGAATAAAGTAGTTTGTATTTAATGATATGGTGTTAATTTCGTTCCATTTAGCTTTTGTGGTTATTAGTAGAGCACGTTTACGAATTACAATTTTATTGAGAACCTCATTTATCAAAATCATGCGTTGGACTCTTACATCCAGGCCTTATTGTGTTCCAAGTCACCTAGCGTAACCAGTCACTGAACCACCAACTCATGCATGTACTTTCAATTGATAACGGGATTAGCCTTCTTCTATAAGTGCAGGTAGTGCCTTACAGACGAAAGCTACAAGTCAAGAAGCAGCGCGTGCCTTCGTAGTATGAATCCAAAGGTCTAAGCCAGTCCATGAAACCTTTTTGGTAGTCTTTCCCGAACTCTTCGGCTTTGAGAGATATGCATTCCTCGTGGCGCCTTTTGTATCCTCAATACCGTCTTCCTCATATAGCACAGGTTCCAGTGGCAATTTGGTAGGGACCTTAGTGTGATTGTGGGGAATATCAGGTAGGATGATCTCGTCCCAGGAGGGTGGGTGATCCCCAGAGTACACGAAAATCTAAAATGGTCGAGGGTTTCGGGTAAATCACCCTTATGTTCCGATGGGATATGCATCTGAAAGTCGCACTGCAGTTCATCCTGCGCTGCCACCTGTGCCATTGGCTGCCCATCGGTCGGTCGGAACTTTTGTATTCCCCAAGTGGCATTAAAAAGGAAGATTGCAACGTGTACCTCATTAGATTGGGACTCATTCAAGAATCGAATCTGTAGGTCCATCTCCTCTGTGACCTCGTATCTTCCGTTTGATGGTTCAAGAACCGTGAATTCGTCCTCTCCGTGCAATTGACGGAGCTCGAGATTGTATGGATGGCCAGGAGCGGTTTGCGATCCTAAACCTGAGCTGGAACCAGCGTTATTCAAGTATTTGAATCTAGCAAGATGGTTTAGCATGTATGCGATTTTACCCCCCGCCTTGGCCTCATGCAAAGGAATTCTTGGTACTCGGGGCACCCGGTCGCCGTTGCTATCTTGAATAACATAGAACCTAGTCGTGTGATTGATACACACGTTAAAGTCGTGAGTGTGCCTTTGATCGCCGCAATCCAAGCAGGGCCTCAAGGCATTGGTCTGCTCGAAAGGTTTCAAGTCACTGACCGACTCTTGAATCTTTTTTTCCAATTTGTTTCTCATATTAGGATCAGTTTCAACGGGCAACTGCAAAACCCCAACGCTTGGCGACTCTGAGAACGACCAAGCTTTCAGGACCGCTAGACATCCTTTGTCAATGTTGATTCCAACCGGTACTTCGCTAACCAGGGTGGCCTCAGACTTCAAGGCAAACACCTTGTTTATGCATATCTTGGGAGGTATTATTGAAGCCTGATTTCCAGGCTGTTGGGTTGGCTTTGCGTCAACAACCGGTCGCAGAATCCACGACGAAGGGTATACAGAGTAAATGGCGCCCCTCGCAACACCTTGCGCGCTTCCAACATCAACGTGCAAGGCTTTGACCCTGGTACCCGCCTGATTTGACGTTGTGACAGTGCACGCCGCACGTTGGGTGAGCTTTGTATTGCCAAAGAACTCATAAAATCCACCACCATGAACGACTGGAGTCTGTGTTCTGCTCAACTTCATATGCCATCTGATCCTTGACTTGACATGCTGCGCGATGCGTGCATACGTGGGTGGCCTCATGCCCGGTCGGGGACTGATGATATCCAGCATCCAGTGGGTCAGTATGCCATTCTTGCCCCCTCCCGCGTCGAAGGAGTACTCGCCCGCCTTTTGGTCGAGCTGGCATGCTGTAAGGACTGTGCATCCCTCCTGTGAGCGCGACAGCCAAGATTTCTTTACCTTGGCATTTCTCTCGTCTGCTTCTGCTTCCGCCTCTTCCGCCTCTTCCGCCTCTTCCGCCGCTTCCGCCGCTTCCGCTATCTCATCAGCGGTTTGATCACTGATAAGATACGACTCGTCTGCTCCACAATCGAGGCAAGTCCGCGGGGTCACGCCGCTGTCGTCATCTCGGAGCCCCTCGCCCGAGTAGCAACTGTCAAGGGTGATAGCGACGCGGACTTTTTTTTTGACCAGGCTTTTGACCCATACTCCAAGCTGATAGCCTGTCAGGTATGCCCCACCGTCCATCACATCCATGAGAGCCAGGGCAGTACCTGTTATTGCATCACCTTTGTCTATATTGGCTTTGATGTCAAGTCTACTGCGAAGAATGCCATGACCGGAATAGTGGATATAGACAAGGTCTCCTCGCTTGACTTCTTTGTGGAGGGCCTCAATCTTTTTTCTGACATT
Source organism: Fusarium algeriense (assembly GCA_002982035.1). Taxonomy (NCBI): domain Eukaryota; kingdom Fungi; phylum Ascomycota; class Sordariomycetes; order Hypocreales; family Nectriaceae; genus Fusarium; species Fusarium algeriense. The sequence continues at coordinate 18,417 of PVPY01000519.1, forward strand.
TAGATAAGTTGGCCATGTCGTTTTATCTGTTTCCAAGGGCTTCATGGGGTCGCTGTCGTCGCAGGTGGCTGTGAGCTTGTAAATATTATCATCGGGCACCCGGATGCTTCTCAAGTACTCTTCAATCCGGCAGACATCGCGAACACAGCCGCCTAGATTCGAGAACTTGATTGGCCTTTTTTCCCCTTTAAGATAGAAGTCGACACCAATCAACAGAGCCCATCTATTTGGCATCCTGATTGGAAACGTGTACTGCTGGCTCAAGGATACAGAAAGGGATGAAGTTGGGAACAAACAGCACTCTCTTCGGCGGTTCTGGAGCTTGGGAAAGGCAAGTTTTGATGTTGGCAGTTCATTTATTCAAAGTCGAATTAAAATAGCCCTCCTGACTACTTTATATCTCTCCCTGGCTTTGCTCTGCAGCTACATGGCGCCAATGGTCCGTGGATAAGCAAACTGATCTAACACTAAGATCACCCAGTGCCACTCTTGGTCACATCGCACTGCCTGATACCAGGATATACCTAAGCCTGTGTTTGCTTTGGATACGGCAACTCGCTTTACAGGGTCGTATCCAAGATGACGTGGCAGAGCACTCGGTCTTTGACCGCTAATGCACCGATCATATCATTTAAATCAATAAGAGTAGCAATATTACGCGTTCAAGGCGTCCTTGGCGCCATTCTTCAGCCTATCGAAGGTTAAGGCTAAGTATATTAAGACGGTCAGCCAACACCAGATTTTCAGCTGCTGCACTTGGTCTTTGACCGATGTTGAGGTAATTATATCATTCGTCTAGGTCAGAGAAGTGATAAGCAGCCGAGCCGGCCTTGCCTTCACTCACGAGCCTATCACAGATTTAAGTCAATCTTATCCAGTGCGTTAAGGTGGTCAGCCGACAGCAGCCATTCTGCTGTTGGGCTGACAATGCAGCTGTAGGACTAATATTCGTTTCAGGTGATTGTCAGGCTCTATATGGTGACGCATCCATTGGCCGTGCATGACGGTGGCTAGAAATGTGGCTGTATAACGCCAGCTGAAGGTGATCAGTCATCTGCAGTGAAAGCGGACAGTCACCAACAAAAGTAATAACATGACAAATATTAATGGCCAGGAATGAAAAGTCGGAATATACATCACGAACAGGAGCCAGCTCCTGATGCTTGAATCAAAAGGGTAACCGACAAAATACCACTTCTTAACAATCTTAAACCTGTAACTTTTATTTCTTGCCGATACTAAAAGTTGACCTTCGAGTTATTGTCGCCAATATGAGTGATGTTGACAACCTTGAAACAATTGAACAAGTCACTCAACTGGAGGCAGAACTGCCCACTGCTGAATATAACCCCAACCGCCTTCTACAAATACACTCCAAAATTGCACAGTTGGTGCTTAAAAAGAATTCATCAGCAATGGCCAGCGGTATCGAAGAAAACCCTATGCAAGGACGAAACTCCCTGGAGCAACGAGCTTTGGATACTACCACAGGAATGGGTGCACATGACCTGTTGGAGCTTGACAAAGACATACAGCGCCTAAGCATAGCTATGGCAAACGTTCCTGCGGACAATTTAGACTACCTGGCACTCTCAGCCACTCTAGCAGACATGCTGTATCGACGCGGAAAATTGACTGGAAATGATGATGACTTCGCGCTTGCCAAGCTTCATATCGAAGATGCCGTCCGAGGCTCCTCTGAAACCGACAGGAACTACGAGTCTTTTTTGACTCGCTTATTCTACATTTCTGTCGAACTGAACAGTGGCCAGATTGATCCCAGGGCAACTGCCCTTGACGAGATTACATCAATGCTGGGAAGCCTGCCGGAGTGCTTACTCGATTTGTCTATCAACGTGCAACAAGTACGCAATGCACAACCTGGCACAGAAGCACTCCAAGCGTACTTAGGTAATCGGGATCTGAAGCAATTAGACTTTGCAGTCGACCACTTCCGAGCGTTAGGAGAGACGTCTTACGAACAAGTACCTGAGTACAAGAGACTCTTCATGCTTGGGAAGTGTCTGAGCGAGCGGTATAAAGCATTGGGGAATAAAAATGACCTTGAGCAAGCATTGGCATCCGTACGAGGAGCGGTATCGATGGCACCCAAGAATGATTCATTCGAGTTCCAAAGTGACTGCTGGAGGATCTTAGATGAGGTTTTGACATTGAAATACGAGGCAACAGCCGACTCTAGACTTCTAACCGAATCAATTCACCGTTTGAAGGAAGTCATCGACCTCGCAGCTCCAGATAATAAACTGTTACCGAATCTCCTTTCCACCTACGGTTTGAGGTTGAATAACCTCTATTCCATTACAAGCCAAGTGATGGATCTAGAAGAAGGACTCGAAAGTGTGGAAAAGGCTGTCAGCCTGGCATTCAACGACCATGACAGAGCAAGGTATCTCTCGAACTTGACAGCTCTACACATGCAACGATATCACCGCAGTCAGAACACCCATGATCTGAATTTAGCAATTGAGAAGGGGGAAGAGGCGGCAATTATTGCTGACAAGCATGGCAATAACTTTGGCAAGGAGCTTGGCGACGAGCTCGGAGGAGTTTATGCGAACCTCGGATCCTGTTATCTATTTCGCTACGATCGAGAGTCCGGAAAGTGTTGGAAAGATGACATAAAAAGGTCTGTCGAAGCAACGCGTAAGGCTCTAGATATCACCCCTTTGGAAGACAGCGATTATCCAGGCATGATGGTATTACTCGCCGACAGACTGCACTCACTCTACGGCGAAGGCAAAGATCCACAGCACCTCGAAGAAGCCAAAACCTTACTCCAAGATGCACTCCATAAGATGCCCCCCAACAGTAAAAGCCGGGGCGACGCCATGTCGGTTCTGGCACAAATCGAGTCAAGAAAGTGGCAAGGAGACATGAAAAGAGAGGATTTAGATAACGCGATCAATCTCATCAGACAGGCCAACACCAATGGATGGGATGAAGCAAACTTTTTGTGGCGACGTGGTCGGGCAACACACAGTTCCGAGGACCTTAAAGCAGGTTGCAATTTACTGCTCGAGAGAATTCGTGATGGAACCTTCAGCCCTCTGGAGGCAGTCAGCTATGCTCGTATTGGGATTCGATTGATGGAAACACTCCACTTCAGTGGAATTACTGCAGAGGCAATGGCGTCTTGGCTTCTTGGTTGGAAAGACACATGTATCGAAAGCGCAATTGGCCTGCTGCCTGCTGCCTGTAGTCGCGAGTTATCACTCAACGATCAACAGTATGCCATTCAGCAAGGGGCAGGCCTTGCAGCTGATGGCTGTTCCTTGGCAATCAAGACTGGCTATGTCGAAAAAGCGCTTCAGCGTCTTGAATATGGCCGTGGAGTGATTCTGGGACACCTCATCGATAGAAACGACGATCTGAGTGACTTGAGTGAAAGGTTTCCTCGAGAATTCAGTCGCTACCAGGAACTTCGAAAGAGGGCCTTCCAACAGCCAACTAGCCGCGACAAGGAAAAATGGCAAGACTTCTTGAGGGACCAAAGAATCGCTCATCATGACTTGAGACAACGCGAAGAAGATATCCGTCAGCTTCCGGGATTCGGACGATTTCAAATGCCTCCATCTGTCCAAGAACTTCAGCAATGTTCGGCTGAGGGCCCTATTGTTGCCGTAAACATCACTGATATCAGTTCCGATGCAATCATAATTACACAAGATAACATCAAATGTGTACCTCTTCCATCCATGGAGGCCAAGATGCCCAATGACCTGCAGCAGGATTGGGAGAGAAAGAGAAGTTCAGAACCTTTGCAGTTGCCAGAGCTTCTGTTCCGATCAGACAGGAACGTCAAGGACCCATCTAAGATGAGGCGCAGAAAGAAATTGGAAAACGATGATAATCAATTTCTCACGCACTTGTGGAAGAACTGCGTGTCGCCTATTTTGGAAGAGCTCAGTCTTTTGAAAGTCGCTCAAGGTGATGATTCTCCAAGAATCTGGTGGATTGGCTCAGGTGCAGCGGCTTCTCTCCCTTTCCAAGCAGCCGGAGACTTTGGCAAGCAAGTGCAACAAGACACGGAAATCCCTCGCACATGTCTCGATTGCGTTACATCATCATACATTCCGACAATCCGAGCGCTCCAGCACTCCAGGAAGCATTCCCAGAAGCTTCGCCATGAAGAAAAGCCCAACCTTCTTTTCGTTACAATGGAGGAGACCCCAGGTCAACAAAACCTGTCTGGGGTCAAGCGCGAGAAGGCTGAAGTGGAGAAAGCGGTCGCAGGTTCTTACGACTTTACTGTACTCGAGTCTCCGGGCGCAGAGCAGGTGCTGAAACACCTCAGTAGCTCGCAGATTGTGCATTTTGCTTGCCACGGCCAATCTGAACCTTCGGATCCATCACAGAGTCATCTGCTACTGCAGAAGTTCAGCAACGGAACCAAGCTGAACCAGGTGGACAAACTAACAGTTGGGTCTATCCTTGACGCCACGAACTCGACTGAGTCATGGATTGTTTATCTATCAGCCTGTTCTACAGCCCAAGTCAAGAGCAAGGATCATGTTGACGAGAACCTCCATTTAGCTAGTGCTTTTCAAATGGCTGGATTCGCACATGCCATTGGGTCGCTCTGGCCAGTCAATGACAAGGCCAGTGCAGAAATTGCCAAGTTGTTCTATGTGTCTTTGGTGGCGGACAAGAGTGAGGATTACACGGGTATGGTATCGAGGGCGCTGAGAAAGGCGACAATGAAGTACCGGGAGTCATGTCGTGATAACCACAATCGCTGGGCAGCTTTCGTTCATTACGGAGCTTAGTAACAGTTTAACACAGATATTTTTAAAATTATATATTTCTTTTTTATATTTATTTAAAAATAACATTAATTAACGTGTTTAATAACTAGCGTGATACTACCCTATATACCGTAAAATCTAGTTTTTAAAAGTATATAAGGTGCTTAAATTAAGCCTAAAATAGCTATAATTTTAAAAGTTTATATATAAGTCTTAAAATA